>DWQW01003546.1:0-22351 GCA_018249695.1 Heliconius erato demophoon | reverse complement strand
ACGGTAATTGATTCAATGGCTCTGATATTACGTCAATTGGTACGCAGTAATGGCTGTATACGATTGATTTTGGTGTAGAATTGTTAGGTTACCTTGTTGTATAATTTGGTTTAGTTTGTAGTTGTGAATTTTTTTAAGCTTTGTAGCCCATATAGCAGGATAGGCAGAGCAACGTTAGTGTTAAGACACTCCGTTGTCCACGAACCGATCAATTTTCAAGACATTGTATGTTGATGTTTCATGAGCGAAGTAATGAAAATAGTTCATCCCCTCGAGTTGGAATAGAATCTACTTATGTCGCTTACAGTCAGCTTATAGTGCCATCGCGTCACTACGTTCTACGTTCAAAATTCCGTATTAACTTCGATGTAATTGAATTGTTTTCACAAAGCATTCCTGATATAAACTGGGATATGAGAAAATGGAGTTATCCAGCCTCGTACTACTGAGCTTAGACATCAGTTCTACATTAGATTGTTTCGACTTTTGAGGACAATATTAAATAGATGCCAAGATCTCCTTGAAGTGTCTTAAATCTTCTCGAAATACCTGAAGGTTAAGGTCAACAAAATAACCTTATAGGAATTGCGTTTTTTCTTTGAGATACGAAACCCTTAAAACTAAAAATACCAGGCAATGTCACCTATTCTGTGAGTAACAGTAAGTTAATAATTTATCTTTATTTATTTATAGTTATTTATCTCCACCTATTGTTGTTGTTTTTTTTATCCTTTTGATTGGTGATCAGAAAATGTGTTTCATAAAACTAATTAAAAATTTACAAACTGAGACAATTTAAATTGAAACAATAATTGAAAAATATATATATATTTACTATTTTATGTGTAAGTACGTTCTTGTCTTCATTTAATAAATGGTTAATTGTATTTTAAATAAATATTTTAAAGGTACTGATTTTTTTTGTAATCATGCTTCTAAATCAAAAGACTCAAAAATATTTTAAAATGATAAAAATTATGGAATTTATCAAAATCTTTAAGATTTGAAAAGACCTTAAGATTTAGTCTACTGTTACTTATATTTGTCGTCTAAGTTGGCTATTTTACGATGTTAATGGCGCTGTAGGTAAGCTTTACCTATAAGGACTGAATTGTGTATATAGTTCTGAATTCAAATCTCAATTACGAGACTTTTTTAATGATTAAAAAATTTATAACCACCTATATGTGAGCAAGTCGGGGTGCAGGGGCACAAAGTGTGATTGTTAAATCGAGTGGTTGTGGGTACGAATGCCACCGAGTAAATGAAATATTTATTTACATTTATATTTTCATTTCTCCGCTCTAGTGTCGAGGAAAAGCGCGGCGTTGAGTTCCACCACTCAACACGCAATACCTCTAGAACTCAGCGGAAAGTGAGGAACGAAGTGTCTTAACACTCGGTTCCCTCTACCTACCATGCTGTGTGCGGGATACAACGTGAAGCCGATTTAATTATTTTTTTCACTTATATCTAGGTATATATTCAAGCGTCCCTATAGACTGTGACTGTATTATCAGCAAACTGACCAGCCAGACAGTCGTAAATAAGAATTACATTACAATTCAGCTTTTATTATCTTGTTCTAAAATAATGATTTATTAGAAATTTTGAATGCAAATTACAATTAACGAATCAGTCCCTCAGGCCTGAAACAAATTTTAGTGAAGGCTGTAGACTTCAGTATATACGAGCACCTACCTACCTACTATAGGTATAATAAATGCCTTAGAAGTTACACGAATTCCTAAGATTAATTTTATTTGGTACGCAGTTTCCATTCCATTATTCACAAAGGAGGAATTATAACAAAAAATTACATTCTGTCCAAATGTTTTTGTTATTATTATAAATATATAAATATTCTCGTATAGGATTTCTTTATTTTGAGAGTTACTGTTTCACTAATTAGTGATATTAACTAAGCAATCGCTTAGTTCATTTTCTGAATCTGGTTCGTTTTCTTAGTAATATTGGTTGCTGATTTAGTGATTAGGGCAATACATACCACACATTTTTGATAAATTTTTTTAGTCTTTTAACATAAAATATAGAACATAATGTTTTTTTTACAGCTTTACCTTGCTATATGCAAGATACCGGTTATGGTACGTTTAAGACATTCCGTTTGCCACCTTCCGCTGAATTCTCGAGGCATAGCGTGAAAATTAAAGGTCTTAACACTTTTTTAACAATTATAAATAGTATTTATGACTATAGGCAAAATGCTTAGTTAAAATATGTATGGTCTAGTCATCACCTGCAAATTTGTTTGCGTGGACCTAAAGACGTAAAATGGAAAATCTCATTTTACTGTTCCCATATACATTTCAAAAACTTATTCTTAGTGCTCCACTGCACTTTCTAACCCATCTACATACGAGTACCTAATATCAATTTTCTAAGTCAAGTAGTTTCTTTTATGCGTTGTCTATCAATCAATCAACAACAGAATTTTATTTTTTATTCAAATATCATTCCTATAAAAAAATATGATTAAAATTGTAATACCCTACATAGTGGTAATAATATTATGATATATTATATTCTCAATTCCGTTTGGAAACCATTTTTATGCCGTTTTGCTTTTCCCATAGGAACTTATAGTGTAATTAAGATAAGAAGTGCCATAAATATATCACTGTCATACTCTATCTCTCTTGCACCCGGGAGATACATTTGTATGTAATAGAAGAAAATGAATATTTTGTTTTAAATAATATTTAATACTAGTGATCCGCTAGCGGCTGCGCTGGTTTGAACTATACAATTATTTGTTTAGTAATCTGAATTACTTTATATAATTATTTTTAAGGCATTATCCATACATTGAAAATTAAAGTTTCAACATATCAACCAAACAGGAAAAGGAGACAGAAATGATAGCATACATTCTTGGGGCCAGAATATAAAGAGATGAAAATGGTATGATTTAATAAATTCAGGTACATCATTCCCGGAAAACTCTGTCAGTTTTGGCAATCTGAAAGCTTAGCTACTAGAGATTTGGTAAAAGTGAAACCAAGTTCTCAGAAAAAAAAAGTGAAAAAAGAAGCTGTAGTCGTTGAAAGAATAAAAAAAACGGGAAAATACTCAAAACGCATCGAAGGGAAAGAAACGAGTGAAGCGAAGAATGCAAAAAATATTAGACAAGGTGTCAATCAGATGTCACGTCTGTCATTTAAAATATGATCGATTTTAATCGATTCAAATGGAGTTCTTTTTGTTTTTTGGCAATTAATTGATATTTTCTTTATTTATACTGTAATTATACAGTGTTTTTGTCAGCACCACTTTAAATGAAACCACAGTTTCAACTACTCTATAAAAGTATAATATAATTATTATTTTTCCAAAAATGAAAAAGTTATTTTTTCAAACAAAATGAATAATAAAATTATCGTTGTAAAATAAAACGCCATTTGTCAACGCACGCACGCAGACACCTATCAAAAGAAAACCACC
Source organism: Heliconius erato demophoon (assembly GCA_018249695.1). Classification (NCBI taxonomy): domain Eukaryota; kingdom Metazoa; phylum Arthropoda; class Insecta; order Lepidoptera; family Nymphalidae; genus Heliconius; species Heliconius erato. Next base: position 18,886 of record DWQW01003546.1, on the reverse strand, counting down.
GCATACTCCTCATTCTGACATCGAGTCGTAGGTACAATACCTACGACTTTTATTATTACACTCGGAGGAATAAATCAATTTTTTTTCTCAACTCTGGTAATAAGACAAAACTCAGCGTTCCTCCACTCAACTAGCAATATGTCGAAAATTATGTTTAAATAGACACCGTAGTGTCTCAACACTTTCCCCCTCAGTTCCCCCCCCCGTTTCCCTCACAGAAATTCTTCTACATAATATTAAAATCATCTCAGAACTAAAGTCACGCCAACCATTAATTTTCTCTCTTGCATCTGTAGACAAGGGTCGGTCTCAATTTCGGTGATAAATCAACATAACGATAGCGACGCGTTCGTGAAACGGAACGTTTGGACACTAAATCCGGGGATAAGATGGCCCGGCACTTCTTCCAGGCGATTTATTTGAATTTTTAAAATGTAATTCTTTTTGGTTTATGATTAACACGAGTTTTTTTTTGAGGTTGAGAAAATTGATAAGGAAAAATGTTCATTCGAGTCCCTCTCAGAGGGAGCAATTGTTTTCATTCCATCTGTCTAGCAAGAAGACAAAGTACGACGTTAAGTTACGCTACTTAACACGCAATGTCTTGTTGGAGAGAAAGTGGAGAACGGAGTGTCTTAGCACAAAGTTGCTTGTGACTGTCTAAGCTCCTAAGCCTAATCCTATAAGCGGGATAGAGCGTGAAGCTTTTTTTTTTTTATGAAACATTGAAGATTTTCGTCATGCTTTATTCTTTTTAAAGTCAGTCAAAAACACCCCTTTGACATGTTTGTATAATTATTTTTTTTCGGTTATAAAAATACATAATATTTCATTTCCATATCGCACCTCATATTCCGTCGCTCTCCACTATTCTAATGAAACGCGGGCTTTAATGAAATTAGCATATTATAAAATTAAATATGTCCCACGAAGCATAATAATTATATACCAGTATATATTTTGTCATATTTTCTAGTCACGAACATAAGCTAGCTCCCAGTTAAATTAAAGTTGAGAGTAAGTATCGCTGCCCTGTAGCACAGTTTTTAATCTCGGTAGACTTAAAGAAATCATTATAGGTTCGAATCCCGATTAAAAGAAAGTTTACGAAATTAAACAGCTCAACGCTTTTTCGCTTAGGATTATATATACAAGACAGGTGACCCGTTCGCGGCTTCGCCCGCACATATTACATAGTTATTTATTTTTGACATTGATAGATAAAGTTTCAGCTGATTCCACAAAACAATTATTTTATAGCAGCAATATTGCATACAATTTTTTAAATATAATTTATCAACCAATTGAAATAAATTAAAATGAATGTTAAGGGATGTTTTCCGAAAGTGGAAATGAGTGGATATCCAACCCACTACCAACAGATTTAGTCAAATTCTGTGCCGTTGCGCCACGACGCCCCCATAATTCAATTTTTTAAAAAAGGTTCTAAAAATCCCGGGATGCTTAATATAGAGTGAGGGCTCGGAACTTTTAATGTTAATCGTATTAGCTATTTTCCACGTAACTGGAAATGTTCTTGTTCTTTGAATAAACGGCTTTACTGTAAGTTTTTTAATGGAAAGATTTAATAATTTTCTGTGATAGTCTTAGTAGTTCTTTTCTTTTCTTTAATGAATTTAAATACTGAGGGCCATCGTTAGATCAATGATTCTGTGATCGGAAATAGAAATTTTGGGAAATGAATTACTTAAGCACGGCGTTGAGTTCTACCAATCAATACGCAATGCGTTCAGAATTTTGCGGAAAGTGAAAGGGAAGTCTTATAACTAGGCCCCTCTGCCCACCCTGCTAAATGCGGGATACGGCGTGAAACTGAAAGAAAAATAATAATTTGCCCGACGTTGCGAGACAAAGTGCACCGCGCAATGTCTGGAATTAGAGCGGAAAACTTGGAAAATGTCTTTAAACGAAGTATAAAATTTATTAACGTTTGTGTTTTAGGCAAACGACAAAGTTATAGGCCGCGAATAGTATCTCGTATATAATAATTCTGAAAATTACTTACATTTTATTATGACAAGGTTTGCTGTCCTCAATTTATTAATTTACTAAAGAAATTTTTAATTATGAGCATTCTAAATGCTGTCTCCAAATCCTAAGTATTTAATTTTTATGTTTTATATTATTTCAACGTCTAGTCTCAAAGTAATTGGAATTTTGATACTTGAATTTATGTTATTTTAGTATGAAAAAGTTACATAAAAGCATTTTAATGAGAATAACTCGAAATTAATGTCTTCGTCGTATAAAACATTATTTTTGTTTAAACTAATTTTGAATAAAAAAATATTTGTAAAAACAAAAACCCCGACTGCATAAAACTAAAAAGAAAATAAACAAGTCCAATAGTTTATTAGGATTAAGTCGGGACCTCTTTTAATTATCCGGGGTTCCTGGTAAAGATTTTATTGATTAAAGAATTACTTATAGGTCCCGACTGTTAATCCTAATAAACTATTGGACTTGTTTATTTTCTTTTTAGTTTTATGCAGTCGGGGTTTTTGTTTTTACAAATATTTTTTTTTTATTTTTCACTTTTTTGTTAGAATTCATTAAGGTAATCATAATCATGATATACATTTTTAAAATCCTCGTAGTAAGCTCTTGAATTTGAGATCCATATTGTGGTATTCGAAACAAAAATTTTTTTTTCACTAAGTTCAATGGCGTCCCACAGCCACCATGTTTGTTTTTATTTAACGTCACCTATCTAAGAACACTTGGGCTGCTAATACGAATCTAACGATACCTCAATTATGTAAATCCGTTCAGCGGTCCTGGAGATATGAGGTAATAAAGAATAATACATACATACAAGATACGTGCGAAAAACAAAACCCTTCCTTAGCAGTCGGGAATAAAAGTTTTTCGTTTTAAGTTCCATACGTTAGAAGGTAAAAACGAAGACCTTACAGGATCATTTTGTTATCCGTCTGTCCGTCTGTCAAGATCATTTATCTGAAAATCGTGTGAATGAAGCTGAAATTAATAACAAATAAAGGCTATGGTCCCTTAAAGCTTAGAAAAAATTAATACATACATATTACTACTTATTATTGCAGTGAGAAACTTAGTATATCACCACAAGGTTCCCCCCGTTCACTCTACTACATGCGGAATACAGCTTTAAAGTAGAAAAAAAAAAACAACAAACCAACTACACAAGTAAGTACTTAATTTAAAACGAAACCCACACACCACAAGAGATGGCAAACAAACAGAAATTACGTACAATTTGTTCGAAACGCGACTACCAGCTGAGCTGGCCTCGAAAATACGTAAATACACGAACGAACACTGAACAGTAATTGAACACGAATAAAGAAAGTTTTAAAATCCCAACTCCCATTTTGGGTGGAACTTTTCGGGAGTAGTGTATACGGAATTTCAATTAATCTACGAGGGCCCCTCACTTGATAAGTTTGATTGGGAAGTTACGTACAGAGTACTACACGGTTACGTTATTATGATTTTAACGAGACATTTTTGGGATGTGAGGTGTTGTAAGATTTAATAAAGCTTTTGAATTGTTATTAAATTTCTGGTTTATTTTAATTTATTTACCTGTTTCATGTTTTATTCCGTTTTTGGAAGGTAGAAGTGAGAGGTGTATCCCGCATGTAGCAAGGTAGGTAGAAGGAGCCTTATGTTAAGGAACTCCACTACCGTTCACCACTTATCGCCGAATTCTGGAGGCTTTGCGTGTTAAGAGGCGAAACTCAACAACGCACTTTACCTTATTGCCAGAGCGGGGAAATGTAAATATTAAATATTTAATTTCTTCAAATAGGGATCGAACCCACAACCTGTCGTATAACATTCTCGCGCTTGTGCCCTTGTGCCACGACTAGCCTCCGATTTCTTTTCACTTTTTTACAATTTCACGCATTATCTCGCATCGAGAAGCAGCTGAGAAACGAGCGTCAAAATATTGTGTGTTGAGTGATTACTTAGTTTTTCTAGATTCCTCCAGGTAGGGTCAGCGCCCTACTATGCGAGAAAAAATGAAGCATTTTTTTCTAAAATAGTAAAAAATGTATGAATTTTGCATAAACATTTGTTCACCACTTATCGCCGAATTCTGGAGGCTTTGCGTGTTAAGAGGCGAAACTGAACAACGCACTTTACCTTATTGCCAGAGCGGGGAAATGTAAATAATAAATATTTATTTTTTTCAAATAGGGATCGAACCCACAACCTGTCGTATAACATTCTCGCGCTTGTGCCCTTGTGCCACGACTAGCCTCCGATTTCTTTTCACTTTTTTACAATTTCACGCATTATCTCGCATCGAGAAGCAGCTGAGAAACGAGCGTCAAAATATTGTGTGTTGAGTGATTACTTAGTTTTTCTAGATTCCTCCAGGTGGGGTCAGCGCCCTACTATGCGAGAAAAAATGAAGCATTTTTTTCTAAAATAGTAAAAAATGTATGAATTTTGCATAAACATTTGTTTCTTTGTGGCGGGAGTGCAAAAAATAACGAAAAGTTCAAGTAGACGAGAATTCATGAATATCTTTAATACAAAAGATACCACTATAATTTTTTATTCTTTGTATCGGAAGAAAGTATTTCCTTTGTTGTTATTTAAGTCAATACTCGATATGAATATTTTTACGCTGCATAATAGCTCGACTCTCTCTGTTCAGTGAAAATATTTTTCTTATTTTAACTTAATACTGTATTTAGCAAACAGCAGCTTAGTCAGAGGGAAAATAGTGTTAAGACACTCCGTTTCTTATTTTCCGCCCAATTTTCATGAGATTACGTGTTGAGTGGCGGAACTAAACGGCGCGCTTTTTTTTTGTTACCAAAACCCTCATGTTTACGCTTTTCCGCTGCACCACGACGGCCTTGGAATCACTAGAAATCTTCTTGACAGCAATTATTTTTTGTAATCCTAAATTATTTTTAACTAGTGGCCTCCCTCAACTTCTTAAATAAATCAAATAAATCAATCAGCTTCACGCTGTACCCCGCACGCGCTCAGCAGGTTAGGCAGAGGGAACCTACTGTTAAGTTAAACACTCCGTTCCCCACTTTCTGCCGAATTCTGGAGTCATTGCGTGTTGATTGGCGGAACTCGACGCCCCGCTTTGCCTCGACACCAGAGCGAAGAAATGGAAATATAAATTTAAGTAAATATTTCAGCTCCTCGAGTGGGGATCGAACCCACAACCAGTCGATTTTACATTCACACTTTGTGATACCCTAAAAATAAATTAAATAATAATTATTAAATACAATGAAATAAGATTTATTTAATAAAATTTTGAAAAATTATAAATAATACTGTCCTGTCCTGTGAGGAAGCCATCGCCGTTGGAGAATTCACTGTTCTGCTGAGTGGAGCTGGCAGCAAATTAAACGAAGTCCTAGTTAAAATATAGATCGACATTCTCCATTTAATGTGATTATTTTTGAGGTTACGCTATAACTGGCACATATCAGGGTAGGCGGAGGGAACCTGGTAACCTAATTTTAAGACATTCCATTCTTATCAATTGATATTTCCGTCTATCTTTTGCTCTATTCATATTAAAACGTATGAAGATTCCCAAAAGGTATGAATGAAGTTGTTGATGACAGTGGACGAAGATGTATGCATTTTGGCGCTCTGTTCTCTTTGACTACCCCGCTAGAGATGCAGCGTGAAGCTTAGTTAACAATCAATCTCCTTGCTATAATCTCCATATAACGTGACATACGAAATGCCTTGTATTAAACTGACACGCTCGACATCCAATATATATATTTAAAGTACACAAACCTTAATACTTGAAATATAAAAAGAAAACAGTTGTTTATTACAAAAGAAAATTATGCTAAACAAGAAAAAGAACGTAATCTACATACATACAAACATAAGTTCCAAAACAAAAATCTTTCGTTTTGTTTGTTGGTCGAATTTAAAAAAAGAAATATACTGATTACATCGACTCATCCACATTATATGCTAATCAGAGCTCTTGCTCGCTCACCGGATTTACATACCGCGTGTTCAAAGGTTTTTGACATTTATGAGAAGCCGTTTGACCCGGGTTTTGTGAAACACGACTCTGTTACGGTACACTGTCCCGCTGATACTGTATGTCCGTCTGTATGATGATTACTAGCCACTTGTATAAAATGTAGGAGTAGCAAGGGTGGAATTTTAATGTGAATGTCATTAGTTTAGAAGTATTGTAGTGTTTAGGCCAGTCGTGGCGCAAGGGCACAAAGTGTGACTGAGCTATGGCTATGAATGCTACTGGTTGAGGATTCGATTCCCACTCGAGTAAATTAAATATTTATTAAAATTATCAACCTAAACTAAATATTCAAATGTATTTAATTTAAAAGTAACAAGATATATAATGCAAGAATAAAATAAAACAAAGTACTTAACATAAACAAGATTTTAAAAAAATCTGACTGAATCTGATTAATCTTGAAAAAACGAAGAGAATCAAACAAAAATATTCAATGATAACAAATAGCAAATAACTACATAAATATAGTAAAATACAATTTCAATCTAGATGAAATGCCAAAGTCGACTATTATATTTATTTTGATAAGGAACAATATCAAATCATAGAAAACTAGCAGCCTACTCACTTCGCCCGCGTACCACTTATATTTTTTTTTATTATGTTGCATTTGCCAACACATTGGTTATATAAGTTATATTCGAACTCATTGAAGAACTTTTATTTATAATTCTGAGAAAGAGCAAGCACTACGTGGCTGTTTGAGAGAATGATATCGGCTTCAAGGTCACCCCTTGACTCCAGCCTAGACGGCCTAGGCGGCGGATAAACGAAGCAAATAACCACATTTGAGCTTGGAATTATTTTAGTCCAAATTACATGCTATAGAAGCCAAAATTTTATGAATATATCATAAAATTTCCTTAACCTTAACTTAAAATACCCAAAACTTATTATATTCATAAATTATGATGGAATAACTTTCGCTCGCAACTTTTCAATATCTATGTTAAATAAAAAACTGTGAAATATTTAATTTATTTTTTTGCATAGATTTTTAATTTAATATATTTTTTTTTATTGCAATGTTTTATTATTTTTTGTCACCAAAATTCATTATTAAGACTTTATTTTAGAAGTAATGAAATTTAATTTTTTTGTAGTACTTTCATGTGTAATGTACTTTTATATATTTAACTATTTCTACGTAGTTGAAGTAATTCGACAGCGTTTATAACTATTCTTATTCCATTATTTAAGGCTAACTAAGTAGGTTAATTATATCGTGATATTATATAACCTATAGCACTTCTGTGAACTGTCACTCTTATATAAAACAAAAAAATTCAATCCGACCAGTAGTTCCAGATATCTTAGAATAAATTAAATTTATTTAAAAGGTTCCTATGGCTCATTATTTAGAGATAAACATATACCATCGCAGAGTGTTGTTATATAGGTTTTTTAAGGACAATATTTCTGTAAAATATTGTTTTTATGTATATCATAAGGTTAAGCCAGCGTACGTGAAGTAAGCGTTCAAGGAGTCGAATTTAGGTGGCCTTTTCTTAAAACACCAAAATTCCTGGAAAAACAAAAGAAATGAGAAAAAAGTAATCTATGATCATTCCAAGACCCTCAAGTATCTCTTTTTAAAATGTTATCACAATCGGATCAGCGGTTTAGCTATGATTACGTCACAGACAAACAGACAGAGTTATTTTCCAATTTGTAATATAAGTATGGATAGTAAGGATTAGTGCAAAAGTAATGTAAAAAAGTATTATCTTATTTAATATTTAAAAAATGTCATATGCAAATATTTTTAGCATTTCTTGCAATATCTTTTTTTTTTGTTTGGGGACTATTCAAGGTTCGTTACAGTGTCTCGTGCCACTTCACATCTACTCTGTTAAACGCTCGTCTATGTTTCACCATCCTTAGATAGTCATTGTTTTTCCGAAATGAAAAAAATCTTTTTTTATTTCGCGTCATTTATTTAATAGAAAATATTTATTTACTGCTAATATTTTCTAAGTGCTAACTTGGAAAATATTTATTCACTGCTGGCTTTCACTCTTTCTTGTAAAATTTGTATTTTATTCCATGGCTTATATCGCACTAGTCTGTGTCTACAGCGCGATATAATTAACGATGCCAATGCTAGGCTGTGGCATAGCACTAAATAGGAGGCACGCGCCTTGACATCGGATCATCGGGTAGTCTGTTGGGAGATAAGGCCGAAAGAGGACTAAGCGGATGATTTTTCACCTTTAGGTTTTGACAGAAAATACCTCATAAATGCCTCCTTCATGGTGTAGTATAACAGTATATAAATGTTAAAATATTAAGTATTGGTATTTTTTAAGTATCCGTAATGAATTAGTTATAATTATAAGCAAGGCTGAAGAATTTTGTTTACTTGAACACGCTTATCTCAGAAACTACTGATTTAAAAGAATTATAATTCAAACTTAGAATTGTTAGACAATGTACCTGTCATCAGTGTTACTTCAAGCACATATAATGTGTCATATATTATACAGAACTCTAAATTGTTTTCTTATTTTAATTGAACTAAAATATAATAAAAAAAAAAACAACAACAGCTCTCAAACTTCTCTGCCTACTGTTCCTAAAAATAATAATTCTAAAAGAATTTTAGGCTCCTCGTATAAGGTCTAATTTGTAACATCCAAATTAAATCTCAATTATGTCTATAATGAATATCGATTTTAAATATCAGTTTCACGCATTATGAATAAAACATATCGATTACAAAGTAACATCGAGACGTTCATAGTATGGAGGACGTTTCAAGTTCAAAATATTCTGAATGGAGCTATAAACTTATATATATTTTAATTAAAGTTTAATATTTCATTCAGCTCTCGAATACTTTATAACTTGTTTGAAATATAAAGACTTGTTAATTATAAATATATTATATTATTCTACTTAATTATAGTATGTTCTGACGACGCGTCTCTGAGTGTAGGTTGTGGGAATTTTTAAATTTAGTGAATTTTAACTTAGAATAGCTTTAGGTTCGCCATTTCATGACCTCGCTTTAATAACGAGTAACGATTCAATAATTCGATATTAATGCGGGAACGAAAGTGTATTAATGGGAACAGAGTGTTTTAACACTCGGTGCCCTCTGTCTATACTACTGTATACAAGATACAGCGTGAAGTTAAAAAAACTTCTATCTTTAAGTTAACGCGCGAAGGTAAATATATATTAAAGGACTGTAACAACAACAATAATGTACTATTTCTTTTCTAGAATAGACTAAAAAATATTTAGCCAATCCAAAATGGAACCGCTACATTATCAAAGTACACGACAACCAGTGTAGCAGCGAACGTGCGATTTTTATAACTTTAGGCGTCGTCATTACGTTGTGTCATAATAGGCTCAACATGTAAATTGTAACTATCATATTTAAAATCGATATTCATTATAGACATTATTGAGATTTAATTTGGATGTTACAAATTAGATCTTATACGAAGAGCCCAAAATTCTTTTAGAATTATTATTTTTAGGAACAGTAGGCAGAGAAGTTTGAGAGCAGTTGTTGTTTTTTTTTATTATATTTTAGTTCAATTAAAATAAGAAAATAATTAAGAGTTCTGTATAATATATGACACATTATGGGTGCTCGAAGTAACACTGATGGCAGGTACATTGTCTAACAATTCTAAGTTTGAATTATATTTCTTTTAAATCAGTAGTTTCTGAGATAAACGTGTTCAAGTAAACAAATTCTTCAGCCTTGCTTATACTTATAATTAATTCGTTACGGGTACTTAAAAAATAATTTAATGATATCGGAATCATTAAAAAAATTAAAAATCACTAAAAATTATACAGAGTGTTTTTGTCATCACCACTTTAAATGAAACCACAGTTTTAACCACTATATAAAAGCCTAATACAATTAAAACAAAAGAGATTTTGCCAAAAAAACAAAATGATTAATAAAATTATCGTTGTAAAATAAAACACTATTTGTTAAGAATGATGCACACAGACACAAACGGTCACTCATTCACGAAATCGAGTCGTAGGTATTAGCGGTAAAGTTGAACGTAGCTTAGGTTTATTATAGAAAATACGTAATTGCTTGAAATAGATCGAGAGATATCTCTTTCTCATTCTGGTATATTTTTTAAGAATAAAATGTGGCAGATCGGCAACGCTTAGTAGTATTTTTATAGTAGTAGGTGCTTACGATATTGGTACCTATTAGTAACTGCGTATTTGTATGGATACAAATCGTGAAATGAAAAATAAATTCTACGCCTAAACTGTTGACTTATGTTAATTACTTTTTTTAGGTATGGGTTTGAAATATTGTATACAAATAAAGATCTTGATAAGAGATTAACGAAATCAAATGCCGTCGTCGTGGTATAGGGGCACAAGCGTGTGACTGTAAACGAAAAATGGGTTCGATTCCCACACACAGGAATCAAATATTTAATATTTTCATCAACAAGATACAATATTTACTTTTCGGAGAAGCTTTCCAATCATGTGATATCCTTGGAATTGGGGACACGGAATGGCTTCATCGAAACTACTTTTACAGCTTTTATGAGCGTTACTGGGAATAGTTTCTGAGTTACGATACCGTCAAAGTTTTTATAAGATGATGATTTTGGCTAAATATCATAAATTTTCTAGCGATAATGTGATATGACTTAATAATATAAAAGTTAAGACCATCATTGCCGTGAATACGATGGTTGCAGGTTCGATTCAATGATTCGATTTAGGGGAATGGGTGATTTGGCTGAAACACATCCGTTCTCCACTTTCCGCCGAATTCTGGAGGCATTGTGTGTTGAGTGGCGGAACGCAACGCTGCGCTTTGCCTCGTTACCAGAGGAAATGGAAATATTAAATATTCGCTTGTGCTCCTGTGCCACGACTAGCCTTTCTCTTCTTCTATTTATGAAAAATGTATAAGTCATAAAATAATGATTTATACATTATTAAATCGTTGTAAATATATTATTTACATAGGTTTAAATACTGCTTACTGTATTAAAATTTCAGTTCAACAAATGTAAAAAAACTTTCATATTATTTTTTACTCTTATCTCAAATACAATTTCTTTGATTTCAGAGCATTATCTACCACTGCATAGACGTAAGTAATTAATATTTTTTTTAGCTTCGTACTATATCTCGCATTTAGCACGATAGGAACTTAGGAACTTTGTGTTAAAACACTCCGTTCCCCTTAAAATATTTCCGTTTCTCACCTTCAGCCGAATTCTGAAGGCATTTAGTATGAATGCCGAAATTCAACGCCGCGCTTTGCCTCTTTACCAGAGCGAAGAAATGAAAATATAAAAAAAATCATTTCTGAGTGGGAACCGAACACCCAACCGCCACGACTACAGTCGCATGCTTATGTACCTGCGCCACTGTTATTTAGTGTTGTTAGTTATTTATTTTTGTATTTTTTTATTTGTTAGAATATTATTGTCGTTAAAATATTGAATTATTGTCGTTTTCTCGCTTTGGACACAAGAAAAGCATGGTGTTTCGCTATTTAACACACAATACTTAATATTCAATAGGCTGAAGGTCTTCACACTAAATTGTCTATGCCTAAATGGGAAAAAGCAAGAAGCTGAAAAAAAAACATTTTTAGTAATCACTTAACTGTATTGAAATTGAACTATATTTTAATTAAATAAACTTTTTAAGTTAACATTTGAATATAATATTAAAATCTTCTGAACAAATAACTTTTAGTATATATATTTTTTTCATTTTTCATATAAAAATATGTTGCACGAGTTAAGTCTATCCAGTTAGAGATAATCTGCTTCACTTATCGACCTTCCCTTGCTTACTTATAAGGCAATTTCTAATTTTATCTTAATAAAATGTCATGTCACAAATCTATTCTAGAAATGAGAATTAAACTTCTATTATGATAGTCTATATATATTTGTATCATAAAGATGAATAGTGTGTTTGGTTGAACGCATTTTTCTCGGGAACTACAGGTTTAAATTTAAATATTCTTTTTCCAGAATATTATTCAGATCAGATTCTGAATATTATAGTGTATTAGGTTAATCGTAGCCCAGTCTATTTGTCGTCTGAGTACTTAGAATACACAGCTCTTAGGTATTTAAATTTGATTATGAAAGTGAAGCCACATATAAAAGCTAGTATTAAAATGGGCTTAACAAAATTTTGTAAACATTTTTAATTTTTTTTTATTTTAGGAAATCAATTCAAAATAATTTTACTATATCCCTTATAATAATAATCTGTATAAAATAAGTTTAATTTTTTTAACAAAGAATATATTTTTTATTTCATAAATAGTAATAATAATATTAGTTAAAAAAAGTGCTAATAGTAGCCTAATCTCGAACGGTTTACTAGTAACCTCTGAAGAGTTCCTACATTCACATCCTAGATCCATCATCACACCAGCTCGTTGATATCATAATATTATATTGCAATCTAAGCTACATGTAATTCATTAGGATATAATTATAATTGAAGCCAGTCGTGGCGCAGCGGCACGATGTGTGACTGTAAAACGGACTGGTTGTGAGTTCGATCCCCACTCGTAGAGATGAAATATTTACTTAAATTTATATATCCATTTCTTCGCTTTGGTGTCGAGGTTAAGTGCGGCGTTGAGTTCTGCCACTCAGCACGCAATGTCTCCAGAATTCGGCAGAAAGTGGGGAACGGAGTGTTTTAACACTAAGTTCCCTCTGCCTACCCTGCTGTGTGCGGGATACAGCGTGAAGCTGATTTGATATAATTTTAATAAGTGGTTCAAATTCAAATTCTTACTTTTTTACGTCTTAAAAATAAGACAATTACAAACAAAACTAAGTATTTCCGCTAGTCAATTTGGAACGCTCCAAATCGAAACAATTTCGCAGCGTCCATATCTGAATTCACAAACAGATGAATATTAAGAGAGTTTCAAAGGTTTTAACGAACTCATTTAAATCGAGCTACAGTCAAACATCAAAGTGAATTGCTTGTGATATTTATATTGTCTTTTCAATTATTCTTATCGACTCACAATGACTCCGAAAATCGGCGAAAAATTGAGGAACTAAATGGAGTTTCAATGGGAATGGAGTGTATAGACACTAGGTTTCCAGGTTCTAATAAATATGGTATATATTAATAAAATTTGGAAAAGAAAATATAATAAAAATTACACCTACATTAGATATACATAGTTTAATGCAGTCAAATTAATTTTATTAAGAGCTGTACACGACGCATTCTTTGTAACTCAAGCCCTAGATGCTGTTGTTACATCAAAACCATCGTGATGTAATATACACTCCTTCTTCAAGCAATGGACTATCAAATAATAAAAGAATATTTCAATTCAAACAATTAGTTTCTAAGATAAGCGCGTTCAACCATATAAACTATTTATTTCGAGGCTATGGTTGTGGTTTGTTGATGGTGGGGATCGACACTCTAATCATTTTTATTTCCTTGCCCCTTAAGACAAACACGGCGTTATGTTTCAAAAATAAATAAAGCACCAAATTACGTTACTATACCAGCTGCAATTATAGGTTTTACAATTTTGAATTTACATCGCAAAATATATCGAATTTTCATACGAAAATGAAATACTCCATTTCGATATCGAATAACCGTCGTAAACTAGATCAGACCCTTCTTATACACCTATAAATGTGGGAAAATGCCTTCCGGACTTATTTTTGGGTAAAATACAAATTAATGACACAGTGTTGGTGTAGTTGAGATATTTAAATGATTATGTGATGATAGTAGGTTCAATTTATAGAAAATTACCATATAAGTGGTAAAAAGTTAATAAAAAATAAAATAAAATCAGCTATACCTTGTGTCCTGTACATAGCCGGGGAAGGACAGGGAGCCCTAGTGTTGAGACACACGGTTCCCTATAACAAAATTTCATTTAAAAATATATATGGACTTCTTTAAGAAAACGTTGTTTAGTATCGCGATTTGGAACGCAGTGGCACAAAAATATATGGAACTTGGTAAACACGAGGAACATATTAGTTGGTATATCAGCACAAACATTATTCAATTCATAATCATTTCCAAATTAGACTGGTATAAATAATTCATAATTAAATTAAATCAAATCAGCTTCACGCTGTACCCCATACACAGCAGAGTAGGCAGAGGGAACCTAGTAAAGATACTCCGATTCTCACTTTCCGCTGAATTTTGGAGATATTGCTTGTTAAGTGGTGGAACTCATGGACTCGTTTTGTCTGGACACCAGAGTGAAGAAATGGAAATAGCTGTAAATTTAAATAAATATATAATTTCTTCGAGTAAGAATCGAACCTACGACCAGTCGCATTTACAGTCGTACTTTGTGCCTCAATGAATAATAATAATCATATTTAGTCGGCGCTCTACTATTCACAACTATTTTCAAATTCATTTCAAATTACATTTCAAATTTGATCGGTAACTTGTATTAATATATCTATATTTCAAAGCCGTGGAGACCCACTAATATATTTAACTAATATTTTTTTTAGCTTTACGCTGTATGACGTATATAGCATGGCAGGCAGAGACCTAGGATCTGTTCATAAAGAACACTCCATTCCTCACTTGCAGTCTAATGTTTAAAAGATTATGTGTTGAGTGCCCGAAGATAGATAGATGGAAATAGTTTATTCCCCCGATTGGTATTTGAACCTAAAACCGGAGCGCTTACCAGCCACGACCACCACACTTTTTTTTTAATTTTCCAAAAACAAAATCGTGCATTTATTTTGTTTCCGAAAAACTGAAAATGTTTTTTCAATTTTAACAACTGAAACTCGCGTTGTTTGAGATGCAAGCTCGATCTCGACGATTTCGAACACGATTCATTCATTTGCCTTTTCACTTTGGCAAATAAACCTGTAACATTTGACTTTTTCAGTAAATTTACATTCACAGAGACTTTATGATATATTTAATGTTGCTTGTTACGCTTTTGATCTGGTTTTATACCTTGAGACTAAATGCAGATTTTGACTGTAAATGCGACGGTGGAGGGTTCGATTCCTACTCGGAGGAATCATTTTTTCGTTTTGATATTATGACAAAAGCGCGGCATTGAGTTCCGCAACTCAAAAAGTAATGCTTGAGAATTTTGCGGGAAATGGATAACGAAATGTCTTAACACTCGGTTCTCCCAGCTATAAGCGGTATACCGTGTTGCTATAAAATTCATATATGCTCATAATCATATTTTCGAAGTTATTAGATAGTAGTCCAGCGTGGCGCAGTGGAATAGCGTTTGACTGTAAACGTATAGGTCGTGGGCTCGATATCCACTCGGGGCAGTGAGCTATATTCATTTATCTCCTTTAAAAATATTGAGTGTTAAGTAGCGGTATTAAACTATAATCATTTGGCGAAAAAAGATAATTTACTTAAAAATTTTATAAAATTTTCTCATGTTTTCCATCCACACGCAAAAATTTATGTACATGATAAAATTCCATATCAAACATTCTATATGCTTATAAACCTTATTATGTCTATAAATTTTAAAGTAGGTACTATAAAACTTTATTCCAGATACTTCCTCGAAGAACAATTTTGTAGGAAAATAGCTTACTCGACTATTTTATAAGTCAGTATCAACTGATGTGCATATATACATACATAAATAATTTTGTACATACGAGTAGTAGAGGCCGTCGTGGCGCAGTGGGACAGACTGTAATCGCGATGGGACTAATTATATTATAAAATGATATTTACTCGCCCACTATGATGGGCCAAGTGCTGCGTTGAGTTTGGCCACTCAATGTAATATCTCGAAAATTGGAAAGTGGGTAACGTTCTTGACATTATGTTCCCTACATGCTTCTCTATGTGTATGTGTTTTATATATTTTCCTACATAAATGATGTAGGGAAATATATAAAAAAATATCTATACAACATCTTGAAACTTTCAACTGACAAAATTTAAAGTCACTTAGCCAGAAGAAATGGTTTTTTTTTTAAACATTAGCCTTAGTATGAATCGTTAACCCAACCCACGCTTAAAATATT
Source organism: Heliconius erato demophoon (assembly GCA_018249695.1). Classification (NCBI taxonomy): domain Eukaryota; kingdom Metazoa; phylum Arthropoda; class Insecta; order Lepidoptera; family Nymphalidae; genus Heliconius; species Heliconius erato. The sequence continues at coordinate 2,806 of DWQW01003546.1, read as the reverse complement.
ATATGTATTACCATAGCAGCACAGAGGCACGGATTCTAATTATAAACGTGGCGGTCGTGAATTCTATTCCCATTCGGGGAAAGAACACAGTATGTGGGCAACAGAGTGTCTTAACACTAGGCTTCCTCTGCTTGGTCCGCTATGAGGGATACAGTGTGAAACTAAAAAGAAATATATATTTATAAGCACAACCAAGCTAAAATATAGATCCGTACAAAATCGTGTTATGCAAATCACTAACCCTCGTTGTTTTATAAGATAAACGTCGTAAATTGGTTTTGGTGGACATTCCTTGGCTTTTTTCTTAAAAGCATATATATATCATACACGAGATGGTGTTTTTATATAATTTTCCCTTTTTTATATTATTGTGTGTTTTAAAACCAGTCGTGGCGCAGCGGTACGAGGTGTGACAGTAAAACCGACAGGTTGTGGGTTCGATCCCCACTCGACAAGATGAAATATTTACTTAAATTTATATTTCCATTTTTTCGTTCTGGTGTCGAGGTTAAGCGCGGCGTTGAGTTCTGCCACTCAACACGCCATGCCTTCAGAATTCGGCAGAACGTGGGGCACGGAGTGTGTTAGTACTAGGTTCCCTCTCCCTACCCTGCAGTGTGCGGAATACAGCGTGAAGCTGATTTTATTTATATTATTGTTGCAGAGATGTTATGGATATAACTATTAATTTCGGATCCGGATATGGATATAAAAACTACATCGGTCTCAGTTTCGGCTCCATATGTATAAAGAATTATAATATAGTATAGATATATTAGTTTTTTATAATCTCGATGATGGATACAAGTATTAAATTTTTGAGATTTATTTTTTTAAGGATTTCTTATTGACAGTCATAACAATCATACTCCATCCATACACGCAAATTTTATATCGGATTCGCTAACGGTTACGGAACAATTTTTTTATTTTGTATTTTGAAAATACGAATGTTACGTTTACAGAGTTCCTTAACGTCCCTGGTTGTGGTACATTTAAAATGTATGAATCGTATATATTTCTTTAATTTCGCGTAAGATATGGGATGGCGTTAAATTTCGCTACCCAGCTTACAATATCGTGGTGTTGACAAATGAAGTAGAGCCCGATTTTCAACACGAGTGGAGCGGGCCCATTAAGGACTACGTTAAACTTGTAAGAGTATACTGCATATTTGGATTTCCTCCAATAAATAGTCGGGCGAAGAGAACTGAGTGAGCAGTAAGAGATCAAATGATCTCTCTCAATTCTAGGGACTGGAGCAAAATAATTAAAAAATACACAACTCTTTCGTGGTGGAAATTGTTTTTTTTTTTAAACTTGAAGTTAATGTTGTAAGCCCGACTGGCTTTTAGAGCGACACCGGGTGAGTAGAGAGAGGGTACTCTGTCTCTGAAAAATTGCAATCACTGTGTGGCTGCTTTTGAAGATGCCGACGGCGGTAAGGGCGTTCCCTGCGGGACTCCGGGGTTCCCTCGGCTTGCGGCCGGCGAGTGGACTGGGAATTTAACCTATATATTCTAAGCAAACCAGTCTAGACGTGAAGACACGACTGGGGCCAAATTAGACTATTCGGAGCTAACGGTCCCTAACGGCTAGACCCGACCGCGCCAACGAATATTTTATTTAAAAGGAGTCCGTTCAGCCTAAGCATTACCTGTTCATTTCTCTTTAGCGTTTTTTTTTTCGAAAGGACTTTAATGCTGTTGGCCTGGACTGGTCTTGACAGCGTCACCGGGCTGGGAGGGGCGAGAGTAGCTCGTCCCTAAAAAAAAATTACGAGCTTTGATGGACGCTCGTGATGTGTTGGCGATCGCAGCGAAATCGCCCTGCGTACGCTAATCAGGGGGAATACTCTTTCGCGGTGCATACCGGACTTAAGTGTTGTCCATTGTGACGCAGTGGGAAAGTGCCTGCTTAAATAATTGTTAGTATGATACTCACTTGACGGAATGTTTATATATATTTTTTAATTTAAAAAACGCGGTGTTGTGTTTCGCAAGTATGCCTTACGGTAAAGTATTTAGGTTTAATATTGGCAGTCCATAATTTAAATATCCTTCAGATTGCTCTTATAATTTTCTAAAAAAGAGTATCGAAGTAATTCAGTACCTATATATTATTGTGAAGAAAATATATAAAAAGTGACTGAAAGATATACAAAGACTACTTCGACTGTCTAGAGTCTAGACAGATGACATACGAACTAAAATTACCATTGTAAGGTAGGTAAATGTTTGATGCAATTAGCTTACGTATATAGTAAGATGCACAATGACTTTTTTAAACAAAGGAACCTGGGAACCTAATGTTAAGACACTCAGCTCTCATTAAAAAAAAACTTTCGTTCCCCATTTTCTGTTGGATTCTAGAGTCATTGCATGTTAAGCCCCGAACCAGATTGAGGAAAAATTAAGTAATAAGTAATTTAATTTCTTCGAGTAGGAATCGAAACCACATTCTGTAATGTTTACAATCGCACACTGAGGCCAAAAAAAAAGCACAGAAAGAACCAAAATTTGTATGACACAACTCTGGCCACAGGTACAGTGGGTTACACCGTTCTTAATTTTCTCATCTCTTATAAAGAGGATATTTTAAAACACTCCATTATCGACCCGAATTCGAGACACGACGTGTTATTGCGGTACTCAACACCACCCTTAGTCTCATCAAAGGAAAAAATAAAATCAATTAAAACTAAAAAATAAACATACCCAATACAAACTCAAGACAAACGAAATATAATAAAGACATTACAAAATTTAATAATGACTGAAACACAGCAGCAATACTCATTGTTCTG
>DWQW01003545.1:0-22356 GCA_018249695.1 Heliconius erato demophoon | reverse complement strand
CTCGACACCAGAGCGAAGAAATGGAAATATAAATTTAAGTAAATATTTCATCTCCTCGAGTGGGGATCGAACCCACAACCAGTCGGTTTTACAGTCACACCTCGTGCCACTGCGCCACCACTGGCCTTAACTAAAATTTCTCATAAATGGAGTTGAAAATGGTGAGCGGAGTGTCTTAACACTAGGTTCCTTCTGTCTATGCGAGATACGGCGTGTACAAATGAGCAACCGGAGTGATACACCCCTGTGTCGGCCTCACGAAGACGACATTGGTTTGTTTTTGTATTTTATGTTCCAGGTAAAAGTAACTTGGTGTATCCCGGATGTAACAGGGTAGAAGAAACATAGTGCTGAGATAATAAGTTCTTTGATTTTCACAATTTAATTACACATTTCAAATGAAATTATTTAACCGGATTAATCGCGTATATTTAGGTTTATACATTTTTAGAAACCCGACATCTCGAACACTTTGCAGTAGTCCGTGGTCACACGTGGTGGTAGAGTGAGGTGGCATTCGTCTATCAGTTGACATAATTGTTATATCAAACCGACCTGGTCGGTTTCCAGAAGGCGCGGGTTCTAGTTCTACTACGTTCATATTTTTATACGTTTTCTAAATAAGTATTTTTCATTCCTAAGTTTGGAATAACACTTTAAAAATGTTAAAAATATCGTTGGCGGTAGTTTGATATATCCTAAATAATCTTAAATTTACGCGACTCATCCGGCTTAAATAGTGGAGCTCAACGCTGCGCTTCGTCTTTTCACCAGAGCGATGAAAAAAAATATTCTCCCGATTGAGCATCTGATGCTGTTCTGCTGCACCACGACGACTTATAGTTAATATTTTAACAGAAGTCACAAGCTTTAATTTTAGAAATGCGTCTTCTAAAGAAAGATAGAAAAAAGCAAAGGATTTATTTTTGATACAATAAAAAATATTTATTTATCATAATTGTACAGTACAAATTATATATCAAGCTCTAAAATTTATTCTGGCGTTGAGTTCCGTCACTCAACACACACTGCCTTAAGAATTAGGAGGAAAGTGGAGAAAGTGTTTTAAAAGAAACGAAGTATCTTACCACTATATTCCAAGGTTCCCTCCTCCTCTGCGTTAAATATAGCGTAAAGCTGAAAAAAAGAGGTCTCAAATCCTGAAACACAGTATACGTCCACACAAACACACTACTTCTGTATTTCGCCTCGACCGTTTCAACTAATTTTTCAGTTGTTACCGCACCGGGTGCGCTTTACGGCCGCTAACATGCTTAGAATGGTAATGTATCGATATGACGATGTGTGCGGATTTATTTATTGGTGGCCACTGTCTCGTTGGTCCAGATGTAACTGTAGGTATGGTGGTGCTGGGATAGCGTCTGGTGGAAATATATAATGAAATGAAGGTTCTAGGTTCGATTTCATTTTGGGAAATTGACTTTGTTTTACTCTTAAGCTTTTTTTTTTATGGAAAAATACAAGGCAAACGAGCGTTCGGGTCACCTGATGGTAAGTGATCACCGCCGCTCACGACCCCGTGCAACACCAGAGGAGCTGCAGGTGCGTCGCCTGCCTGTAAGGTGGGTTGGGCGCTAGAGCCCGGCATTACCTGATGCGAAACGCAGTGGCATAAAGCCACTACTTCACGCCGGTTTTAAATGCCGGGGGTGGTAATGATCCGGTCGAGTCTGTCCATGCGTGTTGCCATTGCTGGCGACGTGACTCTACCACACGTACTTTAGTCGCCCCTTACGACACCACCAGTACCAGGATGATCCTATTCTAGGCCGGGATCACACGGCACAAGCTATGTAGCATATAGCAGGAAGCGCAGAAAGAACCTGGTATTAAGTTCGATTTCACAATTTTCCCCGTATCTTCGACATGTTGCGTATTGATTGTTGGAACTCAACGCTGCCCTTTTTCTATTACTACAGTAAGGAAATAAATAAATAAATCAGCTTCGCGCTGTATCCCGCACACAGCAGGGTAGGCAGAGGAAACCTAGTGTTAAGACCCACCGTTCCCCACTTTCTGCCTAATTCTGGAGGCATTGCGTGGTGAGTGGTAGAACTCAACGCCGCGCTTTGCCTCGACACCAGAGCGAAGAAATGGAAATATAAATTTAAATAAATATTTCATCTCCTCGAGTGGGGATCGAATCCAACACCCCGTCGGTTTTACAGTCACACTTTGTGCAAATAAGTGCAAGTAAGGAAATAAAAATGTAAATTCACTCCACCGAGTAGAAATCGAATTCACAACCGTTGTGTTTACAGGCACTCGCTTGTGCCACTGAATCATGATCATATTTGAACGAAGAAAAAGAGAGAACGAATTCTGGAGGCATTGCGTGCTGAGTCGCAACTCAGAACTTACCGCCGCGCCTCGACACCAGAGCGAAGAAATGAAAATATAAATGTAAATAAATATTTCATTTACTCGAATGGGGATCGAACCCACAACCAGTCGATTTTACAGTCACACTTTTCGCCTCTGCGCCACGACCGGCCTCAAGCCCTTCTTCTTTTCCAATATCTAAAGTCAGTATACTTATTATTATAATTTACTTTCATTACCAACAGATCAATGTAGTTAATTCATACAAATATTTAAAAAAAAGAGCAAGCACTTCATAATTAAAAAAGTTCTAAAGAATCACATCCTAAACGGCAGTGCAGTGAAAGGCTGTATGAAGTCCACCGGAAGTAGCTTGTTCGTTCTACAGCTTCCGGATATAGACGGAATTTTTATTCCTTTATAAAACGGATATAGTTGTGTTGTTTTATTTTTTTTTAATATTTTGTCGTGTACTTTAAGATTTAAAATTAAAAATCCTATTTTTTCCCGTTTTGGAGGAAGGAGGGAAATAGCCCCTCCCTAAGAATCTAACCTATTATCCAACTAACTCCAACTTACAGTTCAGTAATTTAATTAAAATTAACAAATATGAAGAATATGTAAAAATATTTCATATAAGTAATGTATAAGATTAATATATGTAAAAAAAACAAAGTACTTGCTTTAGCTTTAATGTAAATATTAAAAGTTATTATAAAAGTTAAAAATATTCATGATATGGAAAAAGAGTAGAGGAAAAAACGTCTATAGAGTTATCAGATTTTAAATAAAAAACTACCTAACCTAACCAAATGCTCAATTTAAATTCTTAAAATGCAATAGTTTCATGTGTGCGTTATTTGTCAATTTTATATAATTATATAGATTAGCTAACGAAATATTTTGGCTATATATCTTTTTAAAATATATACTAAAACATCAATACAAAATATTATAAATATTTCTCCGCTGTTTTATTTTATTTATTTCTCTAGTTTCCTTAAAAGACGTCACGCGGCACGCGGCACGCGGCGGGTGCTGCAATGACTTTGGACGACCAACAAGTTCCTTATCTGTTAATATACGTTTAAATTGTATTATTTACATGTTTTTATTTATTTATTTTTTAGCTATAAGGGTGGGTATAAGGGTGGACAGAGGGAAACTGGGAAACTGTTCACACTCCTGCCAAAGAAAACATAATCTTACTCTTCGTTCTCTAATTTCCTCCTCAATTTGAGATGTTGTATATGAGTGGCAAAATTGCATTGCAACCTTTACAATCGAACGTTGTGTGCCTGCTCCACACGGACCTCTGCATCTCTATTTGTACTCTCTTTATCACTCTTTTTGAATTCTCTTTACTATTATGTTAAAGTCAGTCGGAAATAAAGAAAAGAAATCAAAATTTAAACATATTACGGGACGCGACGCGCGACGTGTAGCGTATATAAAGATAAAGAAAAATGTCATGTATATTGTATGTATATACCATATTTTTTCTTAAAGTCGTAATAACTTAATAAGCTTCTAGTATCGGCCAGTTGTGGCGCAGCAGCAGCAGTAGTAGTACCAGCAGTGGTTGTGGGTTTGATAATAACGATTGCCTCGTAGTCTGGTCTTAACACTAGATTCCCATGTTTACTGTGCCTATCCTGTTATTTACGGGATGCAGCGTGAAACTAAACAAAAATAATTACACGTTGAGTGATGGGACTGAACTCTGCTCTACATTCCCCGAGTGGGAAACGAACCCATGACCGTCGCAGTTACAATCATACGCTACATTAAGACGGCCTTGCTTATATTATGTTAAATTAATGCAATTGTAATCAAACTTATTTGTTATGTTAATGTCATTTAAATAAAATTGGTTGAGTTTATTAAAATGAATTATATAACATACGTAGAATTAGAATATTTTATTATAGTATAAGAGTTTAGCTTCACCATTCAAAATGTAATTTCTTGAGAATTCGATGGAACGGAACGGGAAAGGAAATGTCTTAATAGGAACGGAGTGTCTTAACGCTAGGTACCCAGGCTTCTGTCTACCCTGATATGCGGAACATCATATGAACTTAAAAAAAACAAGAGTATATATTTATAATAAGTTCTTTGATTTTCACGATTATTGCACATTTTAAATAAAACTATTTTAACCGGATTAATCGCGTATATTTAGTATTTTTATACATTTTTGGAAATCTGACGTTTCGAACACTTTGCAGTAGTCCGTGGTCACGGGTAGACTAGGTTTCCAAAAATGTATAAACATACAAAATATGCGCGATTAATCTGGTTAAAATAGTTTTATTTAAAATGTATATATTTATATTATAAGAGTATTATTAATGTTAAAAATAAAATAAAAAATTGAGGCCGTCGTGGCCCAGGGGCACAAGGTGTGACTATAACGCGACGGTTGTGGACTCGATCCCCACCCGAATTATTTTTTATTAATATTTTGTTGGCTCCGGCACTAAGACAAAAGCCTGGCGTTGAGTTTCACCACTCAACACGCAATGACCTGAAAAAAATGGGCGGAAAGTGGGGAATGAGTGTCTTGACACTATGTACCCTCTGCCTATCCTGCTGAGCGTGAAGCTTATTTATTTATTTTATTTTATAATAAAATAATAGTCTTATTAACAAGTTCAAAAACGTGTTAAAGGAAAGACACAAAAATTAACAAAACAAAATAAATCTAGTTTATCATAATTTATTCTCTTGCAGAAGCTAATACATACTACATACCTACATAGAATAAATATGTATATTATAATAATTAATTTTTTTTTTTCTACTATTACAATATAGAAATAGAAATAGCGAGGTCGTCGTGGCGCCACTGTATAGAAGAAGATTGTGGGTTTGATTCTCACTGCGTCGGCATCCTCACTAAGCAAGCCATGTCTTTAAAATTGGAGAACGGTCTATTTGAACACTATCTTTTCTCTATCTTCCTTAATATGTACGGGAAAGAGAATTGAATTAAAAAAGTTATACTTCTATTTAAATGAATGTATGATAATATATGAATTAAAATGTAAAAACAAACCACACGTCACACTTGACGTGTGGCGTGCGCCACGATGACGTCTTCATCGGTCGTCAATGCGTCTTGATGCAACTTGGAATTGAGCTTGGAATGATTATTTTTTAATAGCGAGCCTCATATAGCAAGATAAGTAAACAAAAAGTTCTTCACTAAAAAGTTCAGTAAAAACAAAAAGTTCTTCACTAAAAAAAAATAATTGGAACTAAATATTTCACTTAGTTAATATAGTTAGTTTATAATAATATTTTCATTTTGCCTACCTGGGTAACAAAGTCTCGAAATTTGGAGAAATTGTTGACAGAGTTTCTTAATACTATGTTCCCTCTACCTACCCTGCTATAAGCGTAAACGAAAGGAAAATTATTTAATATTATTATATTATAATTTAAAGATAAACACAAATTACCACACGTCACACTCGACGTGTGGCGTGCGCCACATGTCGTCACCATCGGTCAATGCATCACAATCATTGCACAAGAAATGAAAATATTATATACTAGCAACCAACTCGCGGCTTCGCCCGCTTAAACAGCTAAATTATTTATTTAATAAGTACACGAAATTATGTTTCTGTTTTGATATATAATGTATATTTGCGGAGTACTTAATTTTTTTTATCAGCTTCACGCTGTATCCCACACACAGCAGGGTAGACAGAGGGATATATACACCGTTCCCCACTTTCCGCTGAGTTTTGGAGGCATTGTATGTTGAGTGGCGGAACTCAACGCCGCACTTTGCCTCGATACCAGAGCGAAGAAATGAAGATATAAATGTAAATAAATATTTAATTTCCTCGAGTGGGGATCGAACCCACAACCAATCGATTTTACAGTCACACTTTCTACTCCTGCGACACGATTAGTTCTAAAGTGAAAATTGTTAAATCCTTAGGGCTGCGTTTTCGTAATTCAATTGAGTATTTAATTGTCTTAAAAAAATTTTTTTTGAATAGAATGTAAAATTTTAATAAATTAATAAGTATTTTCCAGATATTGAAACATTTTTTTAATAAAATATCATTTAATCGGATAAAGATTAATTCAGAGGTATGAATAATATGGTTTGGTTATTGTCGGCATCTTTATCAAATTTTAAAATATAAAAACGTAGTTATATCGGCACAACTACAGTAGTTGGACATGTGGTACGCGGATAACGGAGATGCGGATTTTTTTTTAGATCCACCTTGGATTACATTATTGTATTCTTATTAGGATTCCTATTTTATTTTGAAAATGTGTTATAGCCTATGTCACTCAGTGAAGATGCAGCTTTCTTATTTTGAAAGGATTTTTTGAAATCGGTCTGGTAGCTTTTGTAACAACAATACAAACATACATACAAAAATACAAATGTTTCTTTCCTCTTTATAATATTAGTATAGATTTCATTTCTTCGAGAGGGAATCGAATCCTTGTCGCTTTTACACTCACACGCTTGTGCCCCTGCGCCATGACTGGCCTCAAATAAATACACGTAATATATCTGTATATATTACGTGCATTTATTTACCTATAGATTATTCTATTATCTGTATAATAGAATAATCTATAGGTACCTACTCAAATATTTTTATTTGAGTAGGTACCTATAGATTATTACGACTCGACGATATCGACGCGTCGCACGTAACGTTTGGCGGAGACCACGAGTCATCCACATTATTCTAATAAATATATTACCATTGTATAATTGAGGCCGTCATGGCGTAGGGACAGGCGTGCGACTGTATGACAGTGGTGGGTTCGGTTCCCTTTCGAGGGAAAAAGGCAAAGCGCAGCGTTGCATGTCGCCACTTGACACTCAACGCCTCAAGAATTAGGAAAATGGGGAACAGAAGTGACCTAACTCTGGGTTCCCAGGTTTCGTCTGCCTACTATGCTATGTGTAGGATACAACATAAAGCTGAAAAATTGTAATTTATTTATAACTATAAGAGAAATTTGTGATCGTCTTGCCGTATGATGTGATTGTAAACGTAGTTCTTGTGGGTACGATCTCCACTCGGAGCAATGAATCATTTTCATTTCCTCGCTCTTATAGATGAAACACGTCGTTGAGTTCCATCACTCAACACGCAATGTTTCGAAAAAATGAGCGGAAAGTGATTTCAATGTCTTAATACTAGGTCTTCTTTGTCTTGGAGGGTTCCTATCGTATGAGGAGAGATTAAGGAGGATTTTTATAATCTGTAAAACGAGAAATTCTATTAATAATGTTATAGAATCTCTTTAATGTTATTGTTTCTATTAAAATAACTATAACACAGCGGATGGAATCCGTAGTGCCTTAACACTCACTGTCTATCCTGCTATGTACGGGAAAGACTGAAAGCAAAAGACAAGAATAAAAAACAGTAGCGTATCTCACTAACTCTTTCCATGTCTGTATCTGTAGGAAGGAATCTGAGAACCTGGTGTTAAAACAATTTGTTCCCACTAAGACACTTTCGTTACTCACTTTCCGCCGAATTCTGGAGGCATTGCGTGTTGATTAGCAAAAATTAACGCCGTGCGTTACCAGAGCGGCAAGATGAAAATAATAAATATTAAATGTCCTCGAGTGGGAATCGAACCCATTATCTTTACAGTAGCACGCTTATACCCTAGGGCCACGATACTTTATTTCTCTCCTTTGTAAAAAACATAAACTATACAGAAAATCGAACCTACTACCACCTATCAACATACAGCCTACCACATATAAAACGTTCAAACATTTAAACTGGCATAACTTGTATTTATTATTTAGCTTCAAAGGCGAAGCGAAATAAAAAAAATCCCTTTGACGTCGAAGCCTATTCATTCGTACGGCAACGGTTAAGAGGCTAATGTACGTCATATTGTGTGTAAAGTATGGCTTATGTTGAATTTGTTTCTATTTATATTTTTTTAGTCTTTTAACTGTTAAAGTGACGGTTAGGGATTCGATTCCCATTAGAAATCAAAAAAAAAATCAGCTTCACACTGTATCCCGCACACAGCAGGGTAGGCAGAGGTAACCTAGTGTTAAGACACTCCGTTCCCCACTTTCTACCGAATTCTGGAGGCATTGCGTGTTGAGTGGCAGAACTCAACGCCGCGCTTAACCTCGAAACTAGAGCGAAGAAATGGAAATATAAATTTAAGTAAATATTTCATCTCCTCGAGTGGGGATCGAACCCACAACCAGTCAGTTTTACAGTCACACCTCGTGCCACTGCGCCACGACTGGCCTCAGATTCCCATTAGAGGGTATGAATTATTTTTATTTCCTCGCTCTAGTAAAAAATAAGGGGCAGTGTTGAGTTACGCCACTGATGTGTCAAGTTTTCAGAAATAGAGGACCGGACGGTGTCTTAACACTTAATTCCCATTAATATGACCTATGAGAAATATTTTTTATACAGGTGTTAAGGCTCTCCGTTCCAGACTTTTCGCCACTCAGCACACAATCTCTTGAAAATACCATTTTTTTCTGTGGCGGGACTAATCGCCGTTCTTTGTGCTCTCACCAGAAGGATTGTTTTTCCATTTTTCATTCGCCCAGGCTCTCCCCATACTGAACCAACAACAGTCGGACTAATAGTCAGACGCTCCGCCACTGCGTCACAACGGCCATTTAAGCGTCCAAAACAAGCATTATTTATTTGCATACCATATTACCCAATAACTTACAACCCAAATCAAGCGTACAACGAACCTACACCCATCGTTTCCACACTGAAATTCTCCCACTGCGCCACGTTAGTCATACGTAGCAAAAGAACATTTAAAACTCATTCACTATAGTACTGGATAGTTGGCATGCCCGGGGCGTTTAGCCCATATGTATATTTCAAATTTCAATACACCCCACGCCGGGAATTCTAGTGAACTTTCATCGAGCAAATTCTAACAGAATTTTTTTTTAAGCACCGACCGGTTCGGATCGGAACGTTTGTCTTTATTAATTTTTAATATGGCCAGTGGCTTTGTGGTTATTCGAATTGTGGAATGGTAATTGATTCGATTTTTGTGTATGATGGATTTGTGTATAGTTATTCGTTTGTTTGTTGATAGTTTTTTCTTTTATTTTATGTAATAAAATGAATAGAATTGAGTCTAGCCTGGCGTATATAACTTGATAAGTATAAATTATTGAATCGATCGTTTTGCTTTGACATTAACATCGTAAAATGGCTGGCACAAAAATATTTTTGACTAACTTCTTTTAAATATATTAAAAGAATACAACTACAAATGAGATATTGAGATGATACAATATTTCTGTTATTTTTACATTGTGTACTCAGTACATAAGAGGGGAGGCAGATGGAACCTGGCAATCTAGTTTTAAGACACTCCGTTCCCATTAACACCCTTCTGTTCCCCACTTTCTACCAAATTCTTGAGACATTGCATGTTAAGTAACGAAACTTGACATCGCGCTTTACCTCCGTTACCAGAGCAAGGAAACGAAAAAGGAATCGAATCCACAACCTGCTGCATTTACAGTCGCACACTTGTGCCGAAATAGATAACCCATTCTATTAAAAAACTGTACAGTATACAAATATATTTCAATGTATAGATAGATAGACAAGACTAATACGTTAGCAAATCCTATACACAGAATAGTATACGAAAAAATACTGACAATTTTGTATAGAGATACCTCTACCTGTATAATACTAGGTAGTAGGTATATAGGTATGTATGGGAAACAAAAATCACCTTTTGTGAACATTTTTCAACGCAACCCTGATTTACAATTCGCACTGAAACGAAACTACAATTACACGTTGAAATAAATTTAACTAGCAAAATCGGTCTGTCCGCCCGTTGCGGATTGAAAAGCTTATAAGTTTTATATAGTTATGTATATATGTATGTTTGTATGTTTGTATGTGCATACAATGGTTATATAAAGATGCAAAAAAGTAAAAAAAAGCAGCATCACGTGTTTTCACGTATAACAGCCCATCTGCTATACAGTATATTTTTACCCTTAAGGCCACAGGTTGTTACCTACTAACCTCCTGTTAAGACACTGTGTTGAATGGCGGAACTTAACTCTGCATTTTGTCTATCAAAGCATAATATAGAAACATAATCAAGTCTTTCGACTGGGGATCGAAGCAAGAACTACCTGCCCTTATACTCAGATGGTGTTCCACAGCGCCGTGATGTCCTTTAAAATGAATAATGTCAGTATTGTCAGTCTAACTGAATATTCCACTGCATTATTATGCGTAACATCAATAATAATGTTTATTTTACGTTACAAAGTCAAATGAGACGCGCATGAGGTGGTTGTTAATGTAATATGGTAAACCATTGATAACTGATAACGATCTGATAACAGAAACAAGAATGTATGTACGAAGGTGATATTTTGGAAGAATGAATGATTTTTGTTTCTAGAAAGACAAGCAATGTCTCGAAATTTGGCAATGTGTGGGGGAACGGAGTTGCTTAATGCAAGATGCTCTTTACCTACTCTGATTTATTTGATAATAAATAAATATATGAGGCTTATTACAAGTACTTCGAGTATTTAAATTTAAAGTTTTTTTTGCTTAACGCTGTATTCCGTACGTTGAATGGTAGGCAAAGGAAACTTGACAACCTAGTGGCAAAAAACTCCTTTCTCTGTAAGACACCTCTATTCTCCACTTTTCCGCTAAATACTCGAAGCATAGCGTGCTTTTTGCTCATTACCAGAGCGAGAAGTTGTAAATATTTAATTTTACATACCTCCGAATACGATTTGAACTCACAACCGTCTCGTTTACGGTTGTGAGTGCACGTTCGTGATCCTGCGCCACGATGGCATCTATTAAATTTAGTTACACTTTCGCCTAGAATTGTCTCAATAGACAACTCTCAGTTTTAGCAGAGTGCTTACCCTGCTATGGGCGGGATACAGCGTGAAGCTACTAGAAGATAGCCCAATACATTTTTTTTCCAGCATCATACCTTACATAGGGTAGGCAGAACCTAGTGTCAAGACACTCTTTATCTTACCAATGTGAAAAAATGTAAAAACACAAATGGAAATCGAACCTACAATACACCACTGCGCTACAATAGCCTATTTCGTTTACCATGCAAAAGGTCAAACATAATCAAAATAAGTTAATATTTTATTGTAGGTAATTGCAATGAAACACGTATATTTGTTAAGTAACTGTATGACTAACTGATAGGACACCTGGTGGAATCGGAAACGGTGCGTTTGTCACGTCGCCTTCAAAAGCGGATGCTAGAGAGTTATCAATATTTTTGTTCATATTTTAGAGTTTTATAGTATAAATTGATTTAAAAAACTATGAATATTTATTTAAGTATGACTGTTTACGTATAGGTTGTGGGTTCGATTGTCACTCGGGGGAATGAAATTAGATTAATTTCTTCGCTCCGGATACATGATATGACTGAGAGCAAGCCAAAACAAGAATAAAAATACTTATTTAGAAAACGTATAAAAATTTTAACGTAGCGGGACTCGAACCCACTAAGCCATACGTTCAACCGTATGGCTTAGTGACCAGAGCGCCTGGTCGGTATCCAGAAGGCGTGGGTTCGAGTCCCGCTATGTTAAAATTTTTATACGTTTTCTAAATAAGTATATTTCTTTCCTAAGTGTGGAATAACACTTTAAAAATGTTTAAAGAATAAAAATATCAGTTCCAAGAAAAATCTATGCAAAATTTGAACTCATTACTATCTTACACAGTAGCGTTTTCAGATACTAAGCCACCAAAGCTAAACAGGCCTCACAAAAGAAGGGTAAAGGTATCACACAGTAACAACTACTTATTTCAATGGCTATAGAAATCAATTGTTAATAAAAAGCATGATTTATTACTTCAATATTTATTATAAGTTATTAGAAATCTTTGTCAGTATAGTCAGTATTGTCAGTATAGATGCAAATAGGCTTCGTCGATATTGTAAGCGGTGAAATATTACCATAGAATGTATTGGTAGAAGGTTTTTTTTAGCAAAATAGTTTTGTGTAGCCTTTTTAGTAATGTTCGAGTAAAATAAATTAAAGTTACTATTTTAGACAATAGTCATTTTAATTTTTACAGAATTATAAACAGAATTTTATGTTTAATTTGCGACGTTGAGTTCTGCCACTCAACACACAATGCTTCCAGAATTTGGCAGAAAGTGGGGAACGGAGTGTCTTAACACTAGGTTCCCTCTGCCTACCCTGCTGTGTGCGGGATACAGCGTGAAGCTGATATAAAAAGAATTTTATAAAGGTAAATTGATTATGTATTAATATTTAGTAACTAAAAAACCTCGGTTGACCTTCGAAAACACGGTATCAAAAATGATAGAGGTTGATGACAGTGGACGAGGCGAAAGAGATATGTAAAGACCGTAGCGTTTGGCGCTCCGTTCTCTCTGACTACCCGCTAGGGATAAAGCGTGAAGCTAAGTTAAGTTAACTAAAAAACACAAGAGGCCAGTCGTGGCCCAAAAGCGATTGTAAACGCGACAGGGTGTGTTTTCGATCCCCAAGCGAGTAAATGTAATATCTAACTTTTTTTTCTCGTTCTAGTAACAAGGTAAAGCGCGGCGTTGAGTTTCACCACTCAACACACGATGCCTCCATAATTTGGCGGGGAACGGAAATGTCTTCGTGGGAACGAGGTGTCTTAATAATACGTTCCTGAATTCCCTCTGTCTATTCTCCTATGTTCAGAATACAGCGAAAACCTAAAAAAAAAACTACAAAACACGATTGCATCGTACATTGTTGCGCAAGTATTATAGAATATATTCGAACTTATAAATTATGTGAGTCTAAACACGAGTGGCTTACTTGTAACTTCTGAAGAGTTCCACTACGAGGTCCTGGCTCCATGATACAATATTATTAATATCATATTATTACATAGTAGATAAGGAGATTTTATTAAAACATGTAAAAAATATATAAAACATGTTATAAATATGAGGCCAGTCGTGGCGCAGCGGCACGAAGTGTGAATGTAAAACCGACTGGTTGTGGGTTCGATCCCTACTCGAGGAGATGAAATATTTACTTAAATTTATATTTCCATTTTTTCGCTCTGGTGTCGAGGTTAAGCGCGGCGTTGCCACTCAAAACGCAATGCCTTCAGAATGTGGCAGAAAGTGGGGAATGGAGTGTCTTAACATTAGGTTCCCTCTGCCTACCCAGCGGGATACAGCGTGAAGCTGATAAAAATATGTATATATTCCTCCAGTTATCTAATTTTGCAGGATTGATAGTAGGTTAATTGTGATAATAATTATGTTAGTCTTTTTACAGTTTTTAACCGCACACAACAATTTGAGAACCATGTTACTATAGAATATATAATAAATACTTCTTTTACTAAGAATCTAAAGGTATAGAAACTACTCTAAAGTCAATGTTGATTACTCTTAACTCTAAAATATGATTTATCTCTTTTCTACTATCGATTTATAAGAATATTAGATTTAGAAGATATTTGAGGCCGGTCGTGGCGCAACGGTATGAGGTGTGACTGCAAAACCGACTGGTTGTGGGTTCGATCCCCACTCGAGGAGATGAAATATTTACTTAAATTTATATTTCCATTTCTTCGTTCTGGTATCGAGGTTAAGCGCGGCGTTGAGTTCTGCCACTCAACACGGAATGCCTCCAGAATTCGGCAGAAAGTGGGGAACGGCGTGTCTTAACACTAGGTTCCCTCTGCCTACCCTGCTGTATGCGGGATACAGCGTGAAGCTAATTTTTTATTTTTTGATTTATAAGAAAATCCTTCATGTTTAACAAATTTAGATGTATTACGTAATGAAATCTAACAAACACTATGTCTAAGAACATCCATGTTTAAAAAAAATCCAAATACATTTTAAACCTGGACAAGGATCCAACTCCTCAACTTTAGCATCGTGGCCCAATTCGGGAATAAGATATAAATATTTACAATACTCAATACGCATCCATATGGTAAGTAACCATAATAAAAAGTAATCCAGTTCTTTGTAAGAATTAAACCAAAACGGAAATTCGGACAAACATTGAAAGCACTGGAAACATTTTTACGATCGACAAATAACTCATTGTGTAGCACATTCTGTTGTCGCTCTCAAGATTATTTACGATTTTTTTTGGCATTTATCGTTGCGTGTCAACTTTGATACTTTTATGGGTGTGAATCATTTTTTTTATCCCAAGGATGGTCATGGAGGAGTCGCCCCTGTAATGTCCTTATTCATAAAGAAAAATATATCCCTGGATATGTCGGATCTATAGATCCTGACTTCAGATCTGCCTAATTCTATTTTTTTGCCTGGTGATAAATGATTTTGTCCCACGCCTACAGCAGCCAGCTTATTTAGAATATTGCATGTCGAATGGTTAGCCAGCCAAAAACCAAGACGAATAAGCAACTCTTGTCTCTAATTTATTTAGAATCTCTGAGTTGTCTTTCGAAAAATATTTATAAAGCAAATTCTTTGTAAAGTTTTCCTATTATCAAAAAATAATTCACCATTACTTTCAATCGAGATGTCGCGTCGTACTGAAATGGCAAATTAGAGATCAACTTCCACTTGGAGAATTGCTAAATATATATTTTAATTTTGCCAATGCAGAAAGATAAAGTACAGCGTTGAAATCCGCCACTCAACACGATCCATCCTAATACTAGATTCCCTGCCTACTGCCTACCCTGCTGCATGCGCGCCAAGCGTGAATATTCACAAAAAGAAGTAATAAAACATAAGAATATATGTTATTGTCACTACTAATTTATTAACACATCGCCGATGGTTTTACGATCTCCATTGTTACATTGTTAGAGTTTATCTTTTAGGGGATCTTGTGGGGTTCCGTATCGGAATGGTGGTATAGAAATTTATGAATACCTTGATATGTGCTTGGGATTCTTATGTTCTTTGGGTTTTTCTTTCAGCATCGTGTTTCCTCATGTATAGCAGGATAGGCTGATAGACGCTAGTGTTATGATACTCCGTTTATTAGTTGCTGATAGAATTCGTCGTCTTAAATTACATTTTATATTTAGATTTTTCTTCTAGCTAATTAATTAATTTAAAAACTTAAGAGATGAACTTAAGCGAAAATGAAGATCAGGGATATGTAACACTATAGTCAAGGGTTACATCTCACTAATCCTTATTCAGATTTCTAAAATATTAACTTTATATCCAAAATTAAGAGAGAAAATTCTCCGTTCCTTACGCACCGCCCCATTTTCAAAACATTACATAACTTGCATGGCGTGGCGGATCTCAACGCCTTCTTATCAGAGCGAAGATATGAAAATAATAAATTTCTTCCAGTGACAATCAATCCAAGCCATCGCGTTTATAGTCAGATATTGTGCTGCTGCGCCATAATGGCCTCAAGTTTTAGTTGCTTTAAAAATTACTAAATCGATCATAAATCAATGCGGAACCCGATATATATTTCAGCCTTTTTTACCACACATATTGTAAAGAACAGTTAAAATAGCGGCATTATTATATAAATTGCCCAATTTAAGATATGCCTTAGATTTACGCTTTACTTTCGAAAGTTCTTCATATAAATGTTTCGATATCAGATTGTTGTAATATTATTGTTATTTGTTTAAGACGACACGCGGAACATTTTTAAAGGTTTAAAGCATGGTAGTAGCTTCAAATTTAAATATCTGATTAAATAGATAAAAATGCATTACGTGGTAACGTGCGAACGGGATTTTTCTGGTTATCACATATGTATATAAATTCAGTTATCATTATTCGTTTTCTCATTAATTCAAATTAAATTAGTTCATTTATGAAGGAAGGTCTATAGTATATTTTATCTTCTTTGGAATTACTTTTTGACATCAAAATATCAAATATTTCATTTCCCCGATTAGAAATCGAACTCGCAACCATCGCCTTTCCAGTCGCACGCATGTGCCCCTGCGCCACGACGGTTTTAATGAAATTATCTATCTATATATATATATATATATAAAAGGACTTGTGCTGACTGACTGAGGTAAGACGCACGCAGAGCCGTAACCGCTGATGGTAGAAACGTGAAATTTGGGCAGATGTTTATTTCCATATTCTGGACATCCACTAAGAAGGGAATTTGAAAAATTTTAACCCTAAAGGGCTAAAATAGGGGTTGAAAGTTTGTATGGAATTTTTTTTTATTCTGTACCGATTTTTATAAAACTTGAAATTCAGGCTCTTAAAAATAATTCATTGAACATGTGTTTCATGGATTTTAAGAATTCACCCCCTAAGGGTTCAAATAAGGGATTGAAAGTTTATATGGAAAATCTTTAAATTGCCACCGATTTTTATAAAAAAATAAATTCAGACTGTTAAAAATATTTTATTGAACACGTGTTTCGTGGTTTTTTTAGAATTCACTTCTAATAAGCGGGCGAAGCCGCGCGCGCCCTCTAGTTATATATAAAAATGTGCTACGAGTATATCCACTTGACCACACAGGCAAAGCCACAGGTTTAACTAGTTATAAGATAAAATAAAATGTTCCTTCAATTATTTTCCATAAATATTGAACCCTAAACTCAAAACTCTTGTTACAGCTCTAACTAATCAAGGCCGGCCATTATTATCTATACAATACTGATATATCGATGCACGATCTGACCCCAAGTTCAAGAGATCAGGAAGTCTCTAATATCTGATATAAAAAAAATGAGACACGCCTATTTGAATGTAAAACGTCTAAATTACTTATTCACGTAGAAATAATTGGTAAATTATAATTTTTAACTGGTTCATGTAATTAGATTGGTTAGATCTCTTCGTCTTGATGTGATATGCCACCTACTTTGAGGATTATAAAAAAATCAGCTTCACGCTATATCTCGCACACAGCAGGGTAAGCAGAGGGAACCTAGTGTTAAAACACTCCGTTCCTCACTATCTGCCGGATTCTGGAGGCATTGCGTGTTGAGTGTCAGAACTCAACGCCGCGCTTAACCTCGACACCAGAGCGAAGAAATGTAAATATAAATTTAAGTAAATATTTCATCTCCTCGAGTAGGGATCGAACCCACAACCAGTCGATTTTACAGTCACACCTCGTGCCGCTGCGCCACCATTGGCCTCTTTGATGATTAAGTCCCTCGTTTTTTTTAAATTTTACGTTGTATGCCACAAGCAAGGTGTGCAAAGTGAACCTGGGAACCTACTGTTTATACTTAAAAATTTAGAATTGCATATAGATAGATTAGAAAGTGTATGGGAGCACTAAGAGAAGATTTAAGAGTGGAACGAAATTTGAGAGAAAAAGAGATAGGATTTTTATTTTTACATCTTCACGCAAAGAAAGCTGCGGGCGACTAGTTAAATAATGGAAATACTCTTTACAGCATTTTAAAAATGATTCAAATTATTCCTTGACATACATTATATAAGATCTTTTTCTTTGAATTTTAGGTATGAGACCTAAAATTCAAAGAAAAGATCTCATATAAACATAAAACCACCCAAATTTAAGGACAAAATATGGATTTTTTGCCTAATAAATGAATAAAGGGGGTTATATTTTAAAGGTTTTATCTCAAGATAAGGGTTTTTTTAGATTACAGCCAATGTTGCCGTCCGCAACTCACATAATAAGGCATACCTCGCTTAGATAAGTGCGGTTACGTTGGGACCTGGGTACGGTTAGCAGAATAAATAAATTAATTATTTGTAAAAAGGTTATTGTGATCCAATGTTTAATTGTAAATACTGTGATTTTAGCTCCGATTTCCGCTGATAATTATCTGTACTTACATATAATTATTATTATTAGAGGCTTAACACTTTGTTAATTGAATCAGAATACCCGACCGTACTTGTAGTCAGAGTTACCACGGGATCTTAGAGTGTCATGTGTTGTACATAATTCTTTAGATTTATTCATTTTTCTATATTGTTGTCTTGACGGCTTACTCACACTTCACGCAGAAGTATTTAGTGGGGTCTTGTGAAATAGAAATTCAATATCTTGATAGTGATTGCTTTAAGCTGCTCCTATTGTAGTTTAACTCGAATTTATTCTTATAATTTTATTTATTGCTTACTGAGTGCTTAGCTGAAAAATAATAGAAGAATTTGAAGGCCGTTATGAAACAAAACAAGGCGCGGCGTTAAATTATGTCAATCAACTTGCGATGTCTTGAAAAATAAGGAGGGGAAAGAAGGACCTTAATACTTAGTGTCCTCTGTCTACACTGATATATGAGAAATACAACAACACAAAATTAATAAAAAAAAAAACAACTAAATCACGTTTATTTTTAATAATATTTTTATTTTGTAAATTGAATGTCTAAAATATTGAAAATCATTCAAAATAACTCTATATCTAATAATTTAGAAGATAGAGAAATCAGTTTTCATCTAAAGTTAAGTTATTTACAAATACAAACTTAATTTATTTTTCTTTTATTCATGATAGAGGCTTTTGTAATGCAGTGGGATTTCTTAACTAGGCAGAAAGTGAGGAGTGGAATATCTTAAATTAGATTCCTTCTGCCTGCTATGCCGGAAAAAGCATTTATTTATTTCTTTACGGATATATGACTATATTTAACTATGTTTACCTATGGTAAAAATTTAAAAAAAAAACTTTTGAAAAACAATAAATAAATATATTGTTTTTTTTTTCATTTTCATGCTGACCCTACAATTAGTCCCCACTGACCACGCACTGGAGCTGATCTAAAATAAGATATCTATAGTCGACCTGCGACCGGGTCGAATAAATCTACGAGTACGGCATTATGCGTGCTCTCTCTGCCGTGTTCTTGCGTGAAATGTGAAAGAAATATAAGAATTTTGGTAAAAAAGAATATATTATGTGCAAATGAATTAAATAGTTTAAGGGTTTTTACAGTTTAAACAAGAACTTACTGTCAAGATATATCGTGGTATTAAGGCTGGCGTGGCGCATCATTCAGAGAAATGATTATATCTATTTTTATTTGCCCATTTTGATAGATAAAACGCGGCGTTAAGCTCCCCCAGTCAACATCTCTGGTCTCAAAAAATGAATGGTGAGTGTGGAACGGAGTACCTCAATAATAGCAATTCCTCTACTTAGCCTGTTTTGCGGGAAAACGCGTGAAACTTTTTTATTTTACTATGCTGATTACAATCAACTATGGGTGCGAAATCGATAAAGTAAAGTTAAAGAATGTCAAACAATAGTCTATAAAGACCACCTGTCAGTTTTTGTTATTAAAGATTCAATAGTGGATTTTAATATGATTAAAGTTGATATTAAGTGGCGATGATACTGCATTTTTGTATTTAATGGGTAGTTAGTTCGATTTTTGTTTTTTTAATTTCGAGACTAAAGACTTCATAGTGGTGGGAGTGCGTTTGTCTGAGCACACGACGGTTGTGTGTTCAATTCCAATTCACGGGATTGAATTATTTATTTCTTTCCTCCGGTAAAAGCGCAGCGTTTAGTTCCGCCACTAAGACATGTGGAAAGGAATGCCTTAACAGTAGGTTCCATCTTCCCAGCCAAGTGAGATATAGTGTTATGGTAAAATAATGAAATAATTTATCATATAACATATTATAATTCTTAATTAACCGAAAGACAGACAAATTCTCAAAATAATATTAGTGAAAACGGCTATTTGAAGATACAATTTGTTGTATACAAAATGATAAACGATTCTAATGTATACTTGAGTGCGTTTTCAAGCCTCTATAAGAATATTTCTCCGATATCTGATATGGGTGTAATCGACCGTGGTGGGATTGCCTATAAAATAGTTTACTTACATCGAAATATTTTAAATTAATAGCTTTTTGTTTGTTTGTGTTAGGTGGTTGTGAAGGTGGTCCCAGGTTTGATTTTCTTTTAGGGTTGTATCTCTTATATTTAATACGTATATACTTCAACATTTTATTTACGGCTTCGCTCATCAAGCTGATCGCAAGTACAGTAGATTATTTATCTGTTTATTTATTTTTAGTTTCACCTGTATCCCGCACATATCAGAATAGGTTTCTACCTAATCTGATATGTGCGGGATACAGGGAACCTAGGTTTAAGACTCGTTCTCATTAAGATATTCCCTTCCCCGCTGTCCGATTATCCAACTCAAAAATAATCGATTTAAACTTAATGTACAATAAATAAATGATTGTGAGTTCGACTTCCAGGTTTATCTTTAAAAATATATTTATTTCGCCGATTATTTCGCCGATTAAATCTAAAAAAAAGGTCACCCGAGTACAAGTTGGATTCGCTCACGGGCTCTGTGTCTATAAATACATTTGTTCTCTAGAAGCTCCCTTAAATATTTTAATTTATTCTGTATGTTAGTATTTATTCTTATAGCAGCAACAGAAATACATAATCTATAAAAACTTCAACTAACTATTACGTTTGGTGAGATGGAACCTGGTGACGGATAGTGGGATACAGAACCCTAAAAACGCGGCGTTATGTTACGCCAGTCCTCATTCAATATCTCTAAAATTGACAAAGAATTCTATACAGTAAGAAAGTATTTTATCTGTATTTTCCGTAAACAAAATAAATCTCCCAAGTGTAAAGATAAAAAAGCAAGTAATGACATAATTCTTAAAATAAATAGTCGACGCGGTGCAGAAATAATAATACTCTTTATAAAGTTAACCATTCGTGACTTAGACGGTGTGATAGTGATGTATAAATATCGATATATCACGGTGCTTTTTTTCACAAAACAATAAGAATATTACTTTTGTTTATCGTCCCATACTTAGTAAGTAAAATTATTACAGCTTCACGCTTTATCTCGCATATAGTAAGATAGGCAGAGTGAGCCTAGTGTTAAGACTCTACACTCCCCATTTTCTGCCTAAATTCCGAATTCTAGAGGCACTACGTGTTCAGTGGCGGAACTTCACGCCACTAGTTATTCGAGGTAACTTAATGTTAAGACACTCTGTTCCCTACATACCAATAATTTCAGATACGTTGCATATTGAGCGACCGAATGTAAGCATAATTATTATAGATTCGATCGCCGCTAATAATAATAGTCGTAAGCATTTAATTTTTTTAATAGCATTGATGCCTTTTGATATTATAGTTTCAGGTATATTTGCTAAAGAAACCTAGTGATTAAACACTTCTAAACTAATTTTTATGTTATATTATACCACTAGGTTTGCTCTGTCTACTCTTCATATACAGGCGAGAAATACCATGAAGCTAAAAATATTAACAATATTTTACTAATTTTCCATATCGACGAACACTTTCATCTTAAACGTGACTTAAAACTTATTTTTTTAAAAGGACCACCATCAATATGGATAAGCATCGAGTTTTATAGCTATTTTAACATAAAATTTTATATTTACACAAATACAAAATGACTTTATCACGAGTTTCTTAATATTTACGAAATATGGCATGCTTGAAATTTAAATACAATACTTAAAGCGTCTCTTCGTTTACATAATTTTTGTATAAAGTATGTTTAGTGTAATAACACATAACATACACGTATACAAGTATATTTTCTATAGATATCTACATTAAAGCCGATAAAAATCTGACTATATAAGCAATGGATTCGATCCTTAATTAAAAAAAATCGAACATATTTTCATTCCATTAGTTTACTTAGAATAATTAAAAAACTCTATATAGATAAAGATTTTCTATTCAATATCTTAACCAACTAACATAAGAACAAGAAATTTTCTCCCATTATGTTTAGTGTTAAGACACTCAATCCTCCACATTCACCCAATTTTTTTAATAGAAATTACGTGTACTGGCAGAAGAAGAAAGCCTTTCTTGTCATACATAAAAAAAAAACGAAAAAAAATACAAAAAAAAACAAACATAATTATCGACATATATCAAAAACATCACTAATCGCCCGAAGCAATCAAATCGTGTCCATACATTAAGAGCATTCATAGCTATGTCGCTTAATACAATTCATTGTACAAGGATCCTTGTACCTA
>DWQW01003544.1:0-22358 GCA_018249695.1 Heliconius erato demophoon | reverse complement strand
GTGGGATTCGAATGCACAACCATATCGTTTACCGTCAGATGCTCGATTATCAAGAATTGAAATAAATTGGTTAAACGCGGCTAAAATCATGTGAATAAAAAAAACAATGACGTGAAACGCTTTTTTTTAATGGGAAGATATATTCAAAAACCTATAAGAATTTGAACGTACTTGGACACGAGATCGTGCCGTCAGGTGCTGCTACGTACAGTTCTAAATATTTTCCTTTCTCTATTAATATTGTTAATGAGTTTGAAGTTGGCATGGGTCCAATAAGCTAAAGTTTAGATAGATTGTTTGGGAAAACTGAAAATATTTACAACTATGTTTTAAGTCTGTCCAAGCCTAAAAAATTTACTCAAAACCAAGTCCTATATATGTGAAGCTATATACATCCCCATGCATATATTAAGTGATCTAAAAGAGAGAATCTAGTAATCAGACACTCTGTTCGCTAGTTTTTGTGTTTTACAATCATTACAAATAGAATGCCGGAATCCAACGTCTCCAAATAAAACAGAGAGATGAAAATAATTTAAATATAATAATTCTTCCGAAAATCAAACCTACAACTACTATATTTTAGAAATATTGCTCTGCTGTGACACAATGGAGCCTAGCTGTGTATAATTATTTGAAAACAATAATTTATATTTTGTACTTACTAATACTATAAATCTAAAAAATAATCTTAGGAAATACTGGTTCCAGTTGAAAAAATATATAGGCTATAAAGTATTGTTTGATACGTCAAAACGATTAATGCGATTGTAATCACTGCACCTGCGTTCAAATTTACTACAAGCCAGGCGCACATAGCAGGGTAGGCAGAGGGAACCTAGTAACCTAGTGTTAAGTCACTCCGTTCCTATCAAAACACCTTCCCAATTTTCGCCCAATTTAAGACGCGTTATGGAACTCAATGCTGCGCTTTACCTCCATTTCCTCGAGTGGGAATGGAACCCACGACCTATCGCGTTCACCGTCGCACGCTTGTGCCCCTGAGCCACGACTGGCTTCTACACTAATCTTAGTTATTTCAAGCTTCAATACAAATGGCAACATTCCTTAACTGACATTATAACATACCTATTATTTTAAGGTAAAAAAATCTATTGTTCCACAAAGTATTCGTTATTGTCCAAAAATTGGTAATTCATTGTGTCTCACGTGAGCTGCGACGTGAATTTTAAATAGCCTTTGTTTCTTAATAGTTTTTTTTTTTTATAAAATAAGAAGTTGTACGCATTCAAACGAGTTCTAAAATAAGATTTTGTAAGATTTTGTAAGAGAGTACATATGTATATATTTTACTTAAATAGTAAACCGGAGTGGAGTAAACTGGGAAAAATGTTTATTTTTTAAAATCTTTGTTACGGAGAATATTATTATTTATCATTAGTTACTTTATAAAATAGCAGCTTTTTCCTACATACTCTCTGTCTACACTGCAAAGGCAAAGGATGTCTAGTGTAAAATCACTTTGTTACCCACGCTTGGCCTTATTTTTGAGACATTAAATGTTTAATAATGGAAATGACTTATTGAATTGACTTTCCAGCGCGAGAAAATGTATATAAATCATATATTAAAAAAGCTTTCCACTCATTTAAGCTTAGATCTTTCAAACTGCGTAACGGATTTTGATGCAATTTTCAGTAAAAGACTGAGTAGTTCAAAGAGAAGGTCCACATATATAATATTTAACTGCAGCTTCGCCCACGAGGTTAAGTGAAAGTAACTAAGAATTGACACTTTAATTGACCGCGGTAACTCTGACCGCAAATACCACGGGCTACATCGAAACTATTAACATGATGTAATATATTCGACAAATCTTTGACTTTTCTACATACGCTCTGGTAACGAGGCAAAGCGCAGCGTTGAGTTCCGCCACTCAACAAACTATAACTCAAGAATTTAGTGGAAAGTGGGGAACGGTAGTGTCTTGATGGGAAATAGCATGTCTTAGCAGACCATTTTGCAGCCCGTACTAGTTAATTTTTAAAACATATATAAAATATCATATGCATATTACACTATACATACTTATATTAGCGAAACCATCAATCTTAGTATATAAGAACAATTCTCTATAGGATTTTAACCTGAATAAATAGTTATTTTATTGAACTGCGTTCGTGTGAAAGTGACATCACTTGTTAATAAACGCTTGTAAACTAATAAAGATGATGTGACAATTGAGAGAATGATTTGATTTTATACTTATTTATAAAGCAGTAATATATTTGTGCTATGAAAATAAAATATTTTAAATTGTGGTATAAAAATAAAATATTTTAAATTTTAATTATACTTTTTTTTATTTTCATGCCTTTATAGTAAAGAGTAATGTTTAATGTTAGATTGACGAAAAAATTACCCCATGAGCTTTGCTCCGCTACCAAAGCGAGCAAATGAAAATAATAAATATTTAATTACCTCGAGTGGGAATCAAACGCACAACCCGTCGCATTTACAGCACGCACGTGCCCCTGCGCCACGATTGACCTCAAGAATTTAATTTATAAACGGTTATACTAAATTCTATTTTGAAGCAGTGTTAAACTAAATCAATAATAGTTATCAAGTTAATTTATTTTTCTCATAACGATATTTTAAGTCTTCAGCTTTGATATTTTAAAATATTAAATACATTTTTTCTTAATATTCAAAACTTACTTAGTTTATTTATATTAATTACAAGAACTTTAACGCATTGTAACTTTGAAGGACTATAAACTTAAAACTAGGGTGGCCATGTTGTTTGGACAAGGTTGATATATTATTGATAAAATAAATAAGTATTTTTTTTAAACTATTTTCAAAATCCTTGTACAATGTATTCAATGTACGTCTTGTCAATGCTATGTCAAAATTTCTATACGCTTGTTACAATTTATTTTTATTGTTACAGAGATATCTGTATTTATTTATATTTTCTTATTCTTTTAGGATCTTATATATATCCATAATACGTACTCCCTTTTTTACGTGTCAGTCTACATAATTTTTCGTTCTAAAGGAAACCGTTATTTTGTCTAGCCAGAACGAGTAAAAAATTATAAATACAAGCATAATGGTTGTTGCCCCGATCTCGATTTGCTGGAATGAAAAATTTTCATTTCCCCACTACATTACAAGTCAACATCTGTGCAGAATTTTTACGGAACGCGAAGTAAAACATAGTGTTCAGCCATTTGTTATGTACCATAGAAATATACACAGTAAGTAGCAAGCAAGCAAAAAGTAGCTTTACTTACCCAATAAATCTTATATTGTGGTTATCCTACGCTGAGCTTTAAGTATCGAGAAAGCAACTTTCAATGCACAATGAGCAATTCATTACAAGTTTCAAAAAGCAAATTAAACTTCGACAATGTAATGGCATTTTAAATACAAACGAAACTTAAATTGCCTTGATTTTCTACCTTCCAATAACTTACAGGTTGAAATGGTTGAATTTGTTTAGTTTTAGTGCTTTTTAAAAGCTATTTGAGTACTAGTAATTGTTTTTAAGTAACCTCATGATCATAAGAGTTATTTCTTAAGATAAGTTATTATAAATATGAGAAAGAATTCAGTATGTTTATGTCAGTTGTAAAGATTTATATAAAGTTATGTTTGATAATATTTTTTATGGGGTTTAGAAGTAAAATACGACAACAAGTTCGAGTAGATCTCTAAATGTATTAAAAGCGATGAACAGGATGACTATAATTTTTTCTCTTTCTGATTTAATTCGAGATGCTGCGTGGTTAGCGGCATAACGGCACAATATGTCTTACAAGAGCAAAGAATTGAAAATAATTCATACATCCCAGCGAGAATCGAACCCACAACCATTACGATTACAGTGACACGTTGTCCCAAATATTAATTATTTTTTTAGTGTAACTAAAATTGGTATATTCATACACAAAAAGCTTGAGTTCGACGAAAACAAAGGTTCTAAATAATTTAAAGAGCTTAGGTACAACGACAGAATGATTGATGAAAAAGTGGTAATCAATAATACTGGAAGAAGATCACGTTGTAAGGAGAGGCAAAAGAGGTATGCAGAGACCGTAGAGTTTAGTGCTCTGCTTTATCTTCTCGCTTTATCCCTTGCATAGTAGTTGGGCCTGACTACTATGCAAGGGATAAAGCGAGAAGATAAAAAAAGATACAAATAATATAGAACCAACAATATATATTTGTAACGATAAGTACCATATGCAAACATGTACGTGAGAGAAATTTTAAAAAAGATTATTTAAATCAAAAAAGTCATAATATATCCAAAATATTCGAATATCTGTGAAAACACATCTCTTTTAAGTCATCGTTACCGAGTAATAAGCGCTTTCTTCTTACGACCTCATCGGTTTGAGATTTATTGCTTTGTCGGTTAGATAAGTCAATTATAATTCCGGTCGTATCAAAAATTTTACGTGTAGCAACGGTGCTCTTTTTTTTAGTTTATCATAATATGGTTTACCTTTTCTTCTGTGTGAAGGTATTTATTAAAAAAAGCGGCAATACTAAAATTACTATTGCCGAATACAAAATTGTATAATTTCTTTAGTTCCTTGTTGATAGACTTATGCCTCTTAGCGTTTTACCTTTTAAAAAATTGTATTTGGACTTATGCCTCTAAAAAACTGTCCAAAGGCTCTGACAAATGTAGGTCAAAACTTTTATACCATGAATATAGATATGAATACGTAGATACTTCTACTAGTTTTTACTTAGGACTCCGATCACTTAGTCCAAAGGAGATAAAAAGAGTTGTGTATGACACATTCTAACCTCTTTGGTGAAATTGACCACATCCACATAACAAACTATTACTGTAAAGTAAAAGACAAAAGGAAAAAATGGAGCAATTCTTTCTCCATGAATAGATTATCAAACACAAAAATATTTTTTCAAACTCCTGAGTTTTGCGCGTTCAACCAAACAAAACTCTTTAACTTTGTCATATTACTAAATAAACTTAAAATAGACGGTACTAAAGTAGTTTTCGTGCGATAGTTTAAGTTCTATGTAAGTTATCTCTTAATCATGTGAGTTATCCGTGGCATTAACATTTAATCCTTCTTTACACAGAAAAATTGTATTACTATAAAATGAAAAAAAAATAAAATGTAAAAAATCGGTAATAATCGAACGCATTACTGCCTCGTCACTGTAGAAACGTCGTGTGAAACAGCTCGGCAGAATATCAATCATTCACAACTACCTACATTGCTTTTTATTTTGTCCATAAATCGTTTGAAATTCTGGTCACAAGATATATGTAACTGCGGCGCTATTGTTGAAAAATAAACATTTTTTACAACATAATGATTTGTTTTATGGCGGCACGTTTAGCGAGTTTCAAAACAACTATATTTGTATGCCCTACATCGTATGTTTTTTAATTTTTTTTTTTGAATTCACGCTGTATCAAGCACAAATTCCAGGTTATACAGATGAAAGCGTAAGTGTAAGCGCGACTGGTTGTGAGTTCGATTCCCACTCGAGGGAATGAAATATTTCCATTTCGCTGTGGGAACGATGCAAAGCGCGGCGTTGAGTTTCGCCACTCAACAAGCAATGCCTCCAGAATTAGGCGGTAAGTGAATGAAAAAAAAAATGAAGTATCTTAATAGAAAAGCAGTGTCTTAACACTACATCCACTCTGTCTATCCCACTGGAAGTGAAAAAAAAAACCTTTAGAAGAAATCGAATCCACAACAACAGCATGAAAAGTCAATAACTTCCCAAACGCCGTTGTCGTTTGAACTATTTCACACGGTTCTAGGATTGAGGCTAAGAATGTTGAACGAATTTTGCGCAAAAACTGAGGAATTTCATTAGATCTATAGAATTGCTAATTTCAACAATTTATTGATAATAATTTCATTTAATGATCAATTTACTTGTGTGTTCTTAGTTTTTATAAACGTTTTTACTATAAAAATCAATTAA
This sequence comes from Heliconius erato demophoon, assembly GCA_018249695.1. NCBI lineage: Eukaryota > Metazoa > Arthropoda > Insecta > Lepidoptera > Nymphalidae > Heliconius > Heliconius erato. The sequence continues at coordinate 16,403 of DWQW01003544.1, read as the reverse complement.
TATTTTTTTTATAATAAATCACCTTGATATAATCTTTCACGCTTTTTCCCGTATAGTAGGATATTCAGATAGAACCTAATTTCAAGACTATCTGCACTTTATTTATCTTCCAACACCTCTCATTAATTAATTTGTAGAGATTACTTCGCCACTTTTTCTCTCATTCTAATTTGTAGGAAATGAGCAGGAAAATTAAAATAATTATTTTTCCGAGCGAGATTGGAACCCACAACCATCGTGTTAAATATCATACGTAGTCTAATTATACCACAATGACCTCTGTTTTATTCCTTAATGTTGTCATGATTAAAAGAATGTAATGAGACTTCTATAACGTATAATTAAAATTTACTACATCTCATTCTTTTTCGTAATCAGAAAAAATAACATATTAAATATTGTCTCGAGCAAGAATTGAACCTGCAATTACCGCGACAAGGCCCTACTGTACTACGGTAGTCTAAAGAGTTATGTCATTAATATTTATGAATCTACAAATAGTATTTTTCTTATAGCCACATTCTTACTAGGATTTTTCCAAAACCATGAATACTTAAGCATATGAATATATTGAAGAAATATGATACTTTACACATTATAGAGAACAAAGATTTAAATTTAAATTTTAAATAGTTTTTAATTTTTTTAGCTTCATACAGTACACTGGCCGGAATAGGCAGAGGAAAATTGAGCTAGTGTTACTACTCCGATACTTCGACCCCCACTTTCAGACCATTTCTGGAGACATTGCGCGTTGTGTGGCGAAACTCAACACTGCGCTTTGCCTCGTTACCAGAACGAGAGAAATGAAAACATTCAATATTTAATCTCTTCGAACGGGAATCGAGCCCACAACCTGTCGCGTTTACTGGGAACCTGCGCCACGACTGGGAACTTATAATGTCATTTATATTAAAATTTTAAAAAATATTTTAATTTTGAGTACATAATCACACATTACCATATAATCGTATAATGAGGTTTATATTTCAAACAATCAACAAGAAGTACAAATTATAGCTTATTAGATGCATATTTATAACTAACTTTAGAGATAGATATTGGACTATAATGCCGATGGTTATCTGAGCTTAGGTGGAGGTGTGATACGGCCTTAGGCGGTATGTTCATTTGGTATAAGTTAAAAACTCATAGCGTTTTATTCATATTACAATTATTTATGACTTTTAAAAAATTACAAGACAAGACAGAACAAGAATCCAGCCTATGGCTCTAGAGTCTGTCTAGTTGTCGCGGACTTTTATTAACAACTTTTATTCAAAATTCACGCTGTATCCCGCATATAGCGGGGTAATCAGAGGGAACATAGTGTTAAGATATTGAGTGGCGGAACTCAAACCGCACTTTTGCCTTGGTACTGGAACTTTTAAATGGGAACAATTCCTTCAGGTATAATTTTTCTCTTAATCAACCTGTCAATCTCAATCTGTCAATCTCAATCAATCAATCAATTCAATCTGTTTACACAGTACACGAATGGTGAAATGTGAAATTACTCCACTTCTTGCTTACGAGATGAGATGCATGCATGTGAAATTACTATTTTTACATGTACAACTCTAAAATATTGTGTTAATTCAAATCAGTTGTTCCCGAGATTAGCCCATTCAAACATAATCATTCATTTTGTAATATTACAGAATATACAGAGTGGAAGCGTCAGCGCTCCTTTAACAGGAACAGCATATAGGGTAAAATATTTTAAACCCATACCTAAAGAAATTAATCAAGATACCTCAACAGTTTAGACGTAGGAAGGAAGATTAAACAACTCTGAACTTTGCCGCCAATACCTACAACTCGATTTCGGAATGAGGCGTGTGCGGCGGTTTCCCTTTGATATGTTTATGTCTCCGTGCGTCGTTCTTGACAAATGGCGTTTTATTTTACAACGATATTTTTTTTTTGTTGAAAAAAACATTTTTTTTATTTTTGGTAAAAAAAATAATAATTGTATTAGGTTTTGATAGAGTAGTTAAAATTGTGGTTTTATTTAAAGTGGTGCTGACAAAAACACTCTTTAGATAATTATTACGTCGAAGTCATTATGCGCCAGTCGTGGCGAAAATGAAATATTTATTTCAATTTCTATTTACATTTCTTCGCTCTGGTGTCGAGGCAATGCACTGTGTTAAATTCCGCTGCTCGACACGCAATATCTCCAGAATTCGATGGCAAATGGAATTCGATGTCTACGAACGGATTGTCTTAACAATAGTTTCATGCAAGTCAACAGCGTGAAGCTGATTAAAAAAATAGGATATTATATCTCCGGTTATAACTCTCACCACAACCAAACTTACGGTTCCAGTCACGAAGAAGAATTAATAACCGATCGACTCAAATCATCCCGCGCTAATGCGGCAGTTTCACTTAAGTGCCTTGTTGAGGTTCTATACTTTCTTATTGTTTAAGAACAAAATTTGTTATGATATGGACTACCTGCTATTAACATAATTATGTGATCCAGTTTTTAATATAATGATATGGATGAAACTGTTGAAAGATGATTGTGGGTACAAATTCGTATGGAGGATTGTTTATGGAAAAATAATACAGTTTTTTTTATATGAAACTAAATATAAATATAGAAATAATAATAAGAATTTTATAAAGTAAATAAAAAAATATTAAAACATTTTTTTATAATTTTTTTGTCAGCTTCATTCGCTGTAACCTGTACACAGTAGGGTAGCCAGAGGGAACTTAGTGTTAAGACACTGCCCTATTTTCAGCCGAATTCTAGATGCTTGGCGTGTTAAGTATAATTTATTCTTGTTTTTCTTATTTATCATACCCTTCAAGTCGGGATCAAACCCACAACCATCACATTTTCAATCAGACGTGCCACTGCGCCACAACGGCATCTATTACTAACAAAATTAGCAATTTACTTAATGTTATAATTATTTTTAATATCATCTCCGATATGATGCATTTTAACAGAACTCTTGTAAAACAGTAAGAATATATATTTTCTCAGTGCACAGTCATTATTATAAAACTTACTTATTTATAAAAAAGCAGCTTAAAAGTCTCCATATACCAAAATCGATATTGAGCTATACTCCTCAATATCACTTCACGTTACTATTACCACTGTAGTAAACAAACATAACGCAACTATAATAGTAATTTACCCAGAACTAAGCTATCTTATTACCATAGTCAATAAATCGTATCTAGCCATTGTGAGATAACAATACCACTTTAGATAGCGATCTAATAGGCGGTATACAGAATTCCAATTCAGTTTACTGATAATGACTTTATTTTCTAAATCTTACACGGTCATAATATAAATTTCTTGAATATTTTACATATGATTATATTTTACATTTTATTATGTTTTAAGGCCGCCAGGATGCAGACGCGACGGTTTTGGGTTCGCAGTTCCCACTCAGGGTAGTAGATGCGTGCGCGGCGTTGAGTTCAGCCACTCAACACGCAATGTGTCGAAAATTAACTACGGAAAAAGTATGACACACTGTATCGTCCACGTATGGGAGTCAGCAGAAAGGACGTGGGCACCCAGGCGAAATGTAATACACTTCATTCTCATTAAGACACTTCCTTTTCCCACTTTCTGCCTAATTCTGAAGGCATTGCATGTTGCGTGGCTTAACTCCTCGCCGCGCTTTTTCTCATTACCAGAAGGAGAAAATGGAATTATTAAATATTTAATTTCCAAAGGAAAGCAAAACCACAACCTGTGCCGTTTACAGTCGCACGCTTGTAAGAACCGCCACGGCTAACCCTAAAAATATTGCAAATAAAATTAAAATATACTAAAGCTACAATATAAGATGCTTTCATCACCGAAGATAATATAATAAACTACATCGAAATATTATTTGCAATCTTAATATAACAAGATGTAATATCCTATCCCATAATAATACTCTCCAACACGAAAAAAAACTCAATTTTTAGTTCCTAAGATTACAGCGTCGAACCAAACAGTCTGTTTATTTTCATAATATTATTATAAATAAATTAGAAACTATTTATCGAAATTCTAAACGCTTCTGTTAAGGAAATAAGTCAATAAACTTATTGTAATAATATTATTTTGTTTCAAAACAAAAGAGTGTTATTATGAAAACGTTTTACATAATAATAGCATTGTAGAGCTTATTTACATCATGGTATATGTATTATATACCATATAGCATGTGACTTTGACTTTGGAACTTGAAGTCCTGACTTCAATTTCATCTTGAACATTGATTAGAAAATTATTCTCTTCTCTTTGCATTTTCATTTGCTTGCTTAAATAACGAGACAAAAACTCAACACACAAAGTGGAAAATAGAAGTGTCTTAATGGGAACAGAATATCTTAACACTAGGTTTCCGGGTTCCCTCTGCGTGCTATGTATGTGCCTGCTTACTTGCCATATGCGAGAAAAAACGTGAAGCTAAGAAAAACGAGTTCTTATGAGTTTAGGGGAACAGTAAGTGAGATAAAAAAATAAATCATAAAAAAAAATCCCGAAATTCATCCCGAATCCTAAATAACCCGAACTAGTTTCCCAAATCCATATTCGGGAACGATCTAAGTCTAATCTAATATCATTTTTTTTAGATTTCCTTTCTCTATCTCTATTTCTTAGAATCATTCGGTATATAAGCGAAAAACGCATCGTCGTTCAAAAGATAAGTATCAATAAGCAAAGGAATATGTTAAGGCATAATACTTAATTATATTTTTATGCCAATTTTTAAATTCTCCGTTTAAACAACAACAAAAAAAGAAACTAAAAAGGAGAAGAATAACACATTATATATATATACATAGAGAAGTGATATAGCAAAAACACTACACCGTACACTATACAGTGCTTTAATGACTTTCTCTCGAGCCTCAAACAAAAGTTGCCGACAGTACCTACTATTAATTAATACATAGTAACAAATAAGGTGCATACATCATTACGCTTCATAATTAAAGTAATATAAATTAAGACTTTCTTATCTGTAGAGCCGCCAGATAGAGCCTTCCTTCCTATAGATTTATTTGACCCCCGCGGTCTTTGATTTTGGTGCAAGGTATAAGATTTTGTAGTTTCGGAATTGATGTTTTAAATTTATTATTGTTTTTTCGCTCTTGTAAAAAAAGCGCGGCGTTGAGTTACGTTACATTTGACGGAAAGTAGAGAATGGAATGAATAATATTAGGTTATCCAACTATGCCGGGGAAAGCGGGACGATGTTTTTTACTTTTTTTTTTCAGAAGATATTTTCAGTTTGATATGTTAATAGGCATGTATCTGATATTAATGGGCCTAAAACATTTTTTTCGTTATTTTCCGAATGGTATAAGAAGATCCTAAATTTAAATTATAGGTACATATGTACATGTTGTATTTATTAATAAAGTTCGCTCGCCACGTAACAGTACCAACAATAATATCACGAGTTCAGTCCAAAAATGAACGAAGAATCTACAATTTACCAATAAGATATACAAAACCCAAATAAACTAGTTAAAGGCCAGTCTTGGCGCAGGGGCACAAAGTGTTACTGTAAAACCGACTTGTGGGTTCGATCCCCACTCGAGGGGATGAAGATTTATTTAAATTTATATTTCCATTTCTTCGTTCTGGTGTCGAGGCGATGCCTCCAATGCCTTCAGAATTCGGCAGATAGTGGGAACGGAGTGTCTTAACACTAGATTCCCTCTGCCTACCCTGCTGTGTGCGGGATGAAAATGGTTAATTATAATAGTTAAAAAACTCTATTACATACACTTAAAAAACTAAACCTAGCCTTCCACGAACAAAAGTGAACGTACCAAGGCTATGTTAAATAAACAATGGTATTTCGGTATTTTCTATAATTATAACAAACACAACTTGAAGGAATCACGTTTTGAAAATTGGTCTTAGATCTCAATTAAAGATTTAAATACACAAAATTTTCAACCCTATTTCTACAGATTTAACGTTCAAATTAAATTGGCTTAAAAATATGTTACTTGATACAATTTTGTTATAGCATTTCTATTCTTATTGCGATTGTAATAAGATAGAATATTGTATGACAGATTTTTCTGGTTATACCTTTTTTGTGGGTAGTTAATTTTAAATGTGCAATAGTTAGTTAATTGCTGGTGTCATCATCTGAGTAATTATTTATCAATAAATCAAAATCGTTCGAGACGTGTATGTATGGAATAGGAGTTTTTGTATGAGTTAGGTTATAAAGTAAGTATTTATAGTGGTTTTTTGTGGTAAATTGCAAATTTGATTAATATCTTTAATCGATATTTATTAGGCCGTGGCGCAGAGATACAGCGTCTGTCAGTAAACGCGACGCTTGTAGGTTTGATTTTTATTTCGGGAATTAATTTAATTTCTTCGCAATGCCTTGATAATTGGGCAGAAGTTGGAGACTGGAGTGTCTTGACAATATGTTCTCTTCACCTATCCTGCTATATGTGGAATATAGCGCGAAGCTATTAAAAAATGTAACAAAATTATTAGACTTATAATACAGAGAGACAGTCTTACTGTAAACGGTCGTTGTCGGTGCGACGTCCCGTAGAGTAAAATATTTTCATTTCGCAATGTCTCGAATTAGACCAATTATAAGATTTTAAATATCGACATAATCGATTTTAAATACCTTTCAATTATACCTAGCTAGTTATAATATATGTCTATAGGTATTCTATGTCTTCATACTCATGCCTCAAAAAGTATTTACTGATTTTAGTGAAACTCCGACTATTTACTAAGTATATTCCATACTTCATGTAAATGTCATCTTGATATGGCTCTCCAGGTTTTTTATTGACAAACAAACAAACGAAATCCAATACACGTGCTTAGATACATAAATAAATTAACTTCACGCTGTATCCCGCACACAGCAGGGCAGGCAGAGGGAACCTAGTGTTAAGACACTCCGTTCCCTATTTTCTGCCGAATTCTGGAGGCATTGCGTATTGAGTGGCAGAAGTCAACACCTCGATTTGCCTCGACACCAGAACGAAGAAATGGAAATATAAATTTAAATAAATATTTCATCTCCTCGAGTGGGGATTGAACCCACAACTAATCGGTTTTCCAGTCACACGTTGTGCCCCTGCGCCACGACTGTCCTCTAGACACATAAATAGATACATATATGCTTAACTGATAACCTCCATTTATTAAGAGAAAAACTTAGAAAAAAAACTCAATGTTATATGTACCTATATTCTAACAATTAATGATATTTTTATGCGTTTCTGAGGTCAACAATGTCACCCAGACCCCAATGGGTTAAAGTTGCGTAAAATGAGGAACACGGCGTATTACCTTATACGTCGTAAACGCTTTTTATGCCTTTTATGGGCATTGGAAAATTATTAGTTAAGTAAAGTTAGTTACTACAACAACGTACTTAATTGGTCACTTTAAGTTTTATAGTATTTCTGAGTGATGTACACGCTAAAAATATTATAGTTAGGAGTTAAGCTGCTGAACTAAGTAGTTTAGATTTGGTATTATTTGTCTTTTCAGTAGTATAAGGTGTTTAATTTTTTTTTAATGTATATAAAAGATATTTATCCTGTATATATATATATATTTATATAATTTATTGCGTTGAATTCTGCCACTCAACACGCAATGCCTCCAGAATTCGGCAGAAAGCAGGGAACGGAGTGTCTTAACAACTGTGCGGGATACAGCGTAAAGCTGATTTGATTTAATTCCACTTATATTCGATTTTTATTAATATTGTAACTAGCTACAGTCAATTTTTATTTAACACAATTGTTGCACTGTAATCATAAGTAGTTTTTCTTCAGAACTATTTTTCCCGATAAAACTTACTACTTACTCAATGGACATATAATATATCAGGTTGCACAGTTTCAACGCTCGTACCTGTGAACAATAAAAAAAAAATATTAATATTTAAAAAATACACATGTTATTACTAATAAGGCTGTCGTCGTGACTCAGTGGCACACCGACTGTAAACACGACGGTTGTGGATACGATGCCCGGTTGAATGAATTATCTTCACCTTCCCATATCTCTCCCAAAATTGAGAGATTTGGGGGGACGAAGTTTCTAAGTTTGTTAGTTAACACTAGGTTCCCATTACCTATTCTGCTATACGCAAGGTACAACGAAATCTAAAAATAAATCTATACCTAAGTAAACTCTAAAGACTAGTCTTTTAAATGGAAATTCGAAAATGTAAGAAGATCTATGCATAGTAACTTGTTCGAAAGATTTATTGTGAATTCCATTGCTTTAAACAAAGTATATTGTCATTCGTTTCTCAGCGGCGATAAGATCCGCCACGTGGGCGAGAGGCGCGTTTTCAAAACAAATCTTTAGCATAAGGTTTGGCATAAGGTTGTTGTGGTGCAAATGAAAAGTGTATGATTGTAACCGAGATGGTTGTGGGTTCGATACTTGTTCAAATAAAAATTTAAATTACAATTTTTGATATTGACGTTGATGTCTCCTACTCTGTAAGTATTGTTTTATTATTGGCCGGAAGAACAAGAACAAAATGAACTGAGTGTTTCAACCTACCCCGTTATACGCGAGAGACAAAAAAATATTCTAAATTACTTTCTACAGACAAGGAGTCTTTCGAAAGAATGAAATATTTTCTCGTTCTGCTAGTAAAATAGAACACGGCGTTGAGTTCTGCCATCCAACTGGCAGTGTCTTGAAAATTGAGCGGCGCTTGAGAAGCGGAGTGTTTTAACACTAAATTCTGTTCTGCTATATGCTATTAAAAATGTTTCTCAACAAAGGTACGATGCACCACGTGGGCGACAGGCGCGTTTACAAAACAAATCTCTAGATGCGTTAAGTCTAAGTTTAAGGCACGCTTTCAAAATCTTTTGAAATTCCAAATTAAAACTTATATTTTTTGTTAAGAAAAAATATTTTTTATTATTTTAGATAACTACTACAAAGATGCATTCTAGGCACTGACTTAAATATTGAAATCAGTTCTGGGTAACTTTTTTTAAATATGCCTAATTTATTTCAACCTGTGGGTTTGAACTTGCAACCATCATTAGCTTAAAATATTTTTCCATCATTATTTATCACTCAAAATTTAAATTTGTTAAATCATTTCAAGTTCTTTTACCATATATCTTATTTAAAAGCCGTTTCATGTAGAATCGGTAAGTTACTTGTGCTAAAGGTCGCGGGTTCAACGCCCGCCGCAAGCAGTTAGGCATGTTTTTTCTCGTTTCGTTATTAAAACGAAACTTATAGATTGATTTTCTTAAAAAAGCAAAAGTAAACTTGGATAAAATATAGATCGCTTTTGGTAAAATATTGCATATATAAATAATTTAGCCACAATAATTCAAACGCATTACATTAAAAAAAAACTGACATTTAACTTTTCTTAAAAATAAGGGATTTATTTATATAGGGTTCCCATATGGTGAGGGAATCTTCTCAGTGTGAACTCTGCCTTATCACTTTACCTATACCTACTTATCTTTAGGTAGTCATAAAGACAATCCATTACCCTCTGGCCTTCTAATTTTCGAGATATTGACGATAGTGACCAAACTTTACTTTGAGGAAATTAAAATAAATGACTTTATAACATAATGGTGATAATTAAACCCTCATGTTATATACTTCTTACCATTTTAATAATTTGTTAAAATAAAATAGAATGTAAAATAATCATTTTTTAATCATATTTAAAACATATGATAATTTCATAAGATTTAATTAAATTTAATTACTATAACAGGTCTAAATGTCGATACATGATATAACCAATTACGATATTCATCTTATCATGTTTAATATATAAATTATGATGAAATTAGTTAAATGAGGTTGAATGAGGTCGTCGTGGCGTATGCGCAGAAGCGTGCGACTGTAAACGCGACAGTTGTGGGTTCGATTCCGACTCGGGGAAATATATATTTTTTTTTTATTTTTCTCGCTCTGAGGCAAAGCGCGGCGTTGAGTTTCGCCACTCAATCAATCACTCAAGAACACTCAGTTCCAGGGACAGGCAGGGACCTATTCTGCTAAAAAATGTTAAATTATAAAAGCTTTAAACCACATGCACATAGGTTAAAAGGTTGACAATATTAAATTATATAATTTACACATTATTTTTATTGATCTATTAAAAACACTTAAACGTTATTTAAATAGGTAATTATAACTTCACGCTGTATTCCGCATAGAGCAGGGAAGGCGACCGGGACTATTCCGTTTCCCACATGTTTATTAGCGTAAATGAAAATAGACGAAATCAAAATAGTGAGCGTCCCCTGAGTGGGAATCGATCCTATAACCGCCACGTTCACAATCCACAATCAGACGATGTGCTACAGCGCCTAAACAACTCTAAAAATTCAGATTCAGAAATTAAATTTCCAGATCGTATAACATTTAGAAACCTTAACTTAGCCTGCTTACTAAAAATAAATACTAAAATATATTTAAAACCTAATATGGCTCGCTGTCGTGTTCCCTTGCTGCGGGCGCTTGTTAGTCTGGCGTGGTACATTGGTCGATTTGTCATGTAATTTAATTCCTCATATAGAACAAACATACTAGCTTTATTGAAAATGTTTTAAAATTTATAAAATTATTTTATTATTTTTTCACTCTGGTGTCGAAGCAAAGCGCGGCGTTTAGTTCTGCCACAAAACACACACGTTATCTCCAAAAGTCAGCGGAAAATCGAGTACGGAGTGTCTTAACTCTAGGTTTCCTCTGGCCACTATTTTTCCAAGCATCGCCCAGTTTTAGACGCATTGCGTTGGCGGCTCAAGTAACTACTAGGCCAATGCAACTCTTTGTCTTGTCACCAGAGTAAGGAAATGAAAATTTCCCTCATTGAGAATCGAATCCACGACCGTCGTGCTTACAAACGGCACGAAATATATTAACTTATTCACATATTTTATTGAGGATAATTGGCACTTAGGCGACTTAAGGAAAAGAGAAAGAGACAGTTCACTAAGCTCATTTTTTTTAGTATCACGCTTTTACCCGCACTTGCACATACAGCAGGAAACCTAGTATTAAGACACTCCCGCTCATCCCAAAAAAACGAGACAGTGTTGAGTGAGAAAAAAATCAATTTAAATATAAAATCATTACTCCAAGCGGGAGGCGAATCCGCAACCATCATGATTACAGTTAGGAGCTGTCCCACTGCGCCATGACGGTCTTGATTTCATTCAGTTAAAACAGAATTAAATACATTTATATTTAAATTTTATCAGCTATTTCTCATCGATATGTTCCAATATTTTGCAAGCAATTCTACACATATTACTCAAAGTCATTTTGCAAAATATCAATTAATATGAGTATTAATTAAAATTATGCAAATCGTTCTTAATATACATACTTTTGTAAAATGTGCTTATCTAATATAATGTGTATGTTTGTTCATAATATTTTATTTCACTTTCTGCCGAATTCAGGAAGCATTGCGTGTTGAGTTGCAGAACTCAACGCCGCGCTTTGTCTCTACACCAGAGCGAAGATATGGAAATATAAGTTTAAGTAAATATTTCATCTCCTCGAGTGGGGATCAAACTCACACCCCCAGTCGGTTTTACAGTCACACTTGCCCCTGCGCCACGACTGACCTCTACTAATACGTAACTTTAACGTAATTAATTAACGTTATAAATAACGTAATTAATTATTTAAATAATAATAGAAGTTATTATAAATTAAAATCTTAAAGTTATACTTAAGCAAAGTTTGAAATCTTTAATAGTTAACTACGAGTCATATATGTATGTATGTAACATACATAATTACTTTAACATTTACTGTAGTGACATTCGATAATTGCCAATATCATTTATAATCGATTTATCAGTGTAAATCGTAATATCCGCTTAAAATAAGTAAACTAGATTACAAAATGTATGAATAGGTAAATAAATGGTAATTAAAAGCCTTAAGATAGTGCTTTTTATATGATTTAGTTATAATTTATAAGCTATAACTTTTAAAAGAGGCCATCATGACATGAATAGGACAGAATCTGAATACAATAGTTGAGAACGGTTTCACTACTCGGGGGTGATTTAATTTCATTTCTACTTCTTAACTTTACTTTACAGAGTGTTTTGACACTAGGTTCTCTTTTCTAAACCTACGATACTTTAGCGATAAATCACAATGTGCTTTATTTTTTTGCCAAATAGAGAAAGGAATGGTGTAACGTAGTGAATAATTGCATTTATTTAGACTATTAATTGAATACAAAGAAAATAAATATTTCCAATAATAAAAGACCATGGTTTAGGAGATATCTACGCTAAAACAAACAAAAATTCACTAATCCACCATTAAATATATTAATTACCACATATATTACTATAAACGGCTCTCGCAAAGGTACAGCTATTTATTAACCTTATCAACATAGATAATTACAATCATTAAATGTCCAGATCTCATTCAATATTTACTAGGGCGTACTAATTTACTTGGATCGCGTGTTTTAATCGTAATGCAAATTGAAAGTTACGCCACAATTCTTAACTTATGTATCGATATTGGTGACAGCTTGCAAAGTTATCGAGATTGCTTCAATAAAATAAATAAGATAGTCTATGATTTTATTCATGGTGTGGAATACAGTTTTGGTGTGATATTGCTACTGGGTGTAGGTTCGATTTTGGAAAAAGTAATATGAATCTGTATGCCTGTCTGTCTGTCACATAATGGTTCTGAGTTCGATCCTAAATATCCAATTTCAATTCCAATTCCAATTTCAATGCATTGCATAATGTGCGTATTAGGACTTAAAGAATAGAACAAAGTGATGAGAAAACCTCACGAGGTTTTAACGTTCCCTAAATGCGTCAAACTAAAAAGAATATACCTATGATATTTTTTTAAAGAGCTACTAAAATGAATAACTTTCAAATAAAGAAATCCTAACTTTTATAAAAATAAATATTACAAACGTCTCAATTTAATGTTTAATAAACAGGTCACGTTCCCGAGATTTTCCATTACAAACACACATTCAACAGCCCAAGTACCCATCAGCTTAATATATTAGGTAAGAAAACTTTACAACTGCCCCAGTGCGTAATAAGAAGCATTTGCATACAGAATCAATTCCAATACCGACAGCTCATTTTCTTATAGCTCCACCAGCGGCGCAGTGTCGAACAAGCTGTAAACATTTTATATAAGGTACAGAGTAACGTGACAAAGTATTTTACGACTAATAACTGGATAAAGACAGTATCGGGTGAGATCAAGTTTCTTATTCTCATTGGTATTACCTATCATTTTATATGTATTTTTTATTGTGAAGTACAAAAATGTGGAATAATTCATAATATTCGATTGGACCTACAATTGGTAGGTACGTACGTAAAATTATTAAATTACATAGCGTCAGTAGTGTCAGCGTCAGTTGTTTTTTTAATAATATTTCTTACTATATATTTTGTGAATAAACTGTATGAAATAAACTGATAATATACCTTCAAATTAATAATTAAATCGATTGATTATAAATCACCTGCAAATATATTGAATTTTAAGTATCTAACGAGACTTAAGATATTTTTTTTCTACGTATTTTTTTATTTAACTCTAAATATTTTTCTTTTCTTCTTTCTAGGTTCTCACTGTATACACTGTCATGAACAAATGAAGTTCGAAAACTATTTATTAAATAAATAAATCAGCTTCGCTTCTGTATCCCGCTCACAGCAGTGTAGGCAGAGGGAACCCAGTGCTAAGAGACATTTCGTTCTCCATTTTCCACCAAATTCTAGAGGCATTGCGTGTTGAGTGCCAGAACTCAGCCAGAACTCAACGCCGCGCTTTGCCTCGACACTAGAGCAAAGAAATGAAATTTAAAAAATATAAATTTAAATAAATACATCATTTCCTTGAGTGGGGATCGAACCTACAACCAGTTGCGTTTACACTTACGGCACACTTTGTAATATTATTATATTGCGGCCAGTCGCTATTTATTAATATTTTTACCTAATATATTAATTTCAAAAACTATTTGCGTTTCCCACTTGCAACCGCCGTGTGTCAAGAAACCACCTCTCATAAACGATGTAAGTTGCTAATATCTAACCCATAAAGTTCTTAACATGCCAGTTTATAGCGTGCTATTAAAAAGCATGAAATTGTAATAAAATAATATTTTCAATTTATGGGTAAAGTTGCAAGTGCATTTTTTTTATTTAGTTTTTTTAAAACACTTGGTCATTAAAATATAAAGACGGAGATCACGTAGAGAGATAAGAAGAGATGAAATATTTTTTTTATTTTATTCACTATAAATTTTAAGTTTTAGGTTGCCCGCACATTGCATAGTAGACAGAGAGAACTTGGGAATCTAATGTTAAGACACTCCATTACCCATTAAGACATTCCATTCCCTACCTTTCGCCGAATTCTCGATTTCTCGAGGCATTGCATGTTGAGTAGCGCAACATAACGCCGCGCTTGCTTTGTTACTAGATTGAGGTTATAAAAATATTTCGAGTCAGAATCGAACCCATAACCATCGCGTTTACAGTCGCAGCATGCTTGAACCCCTACGCAACGATGGTCTCGAGGACTAGTTATTGCATGGAATTTTTGTTATTGCAAAATGTGTACGCATAGTTTAGTCGTTTAATCATATACATATTTAAGAAGACACGGGTTCATATATAATATAAAGCTTATTTTCTATTAAAAATGTTAATTAACTATAATTAAACTTATTCAAGTAAATCATTAATTAAAAACTTCACGACTAGTGAAAGTAATATATCTTTATATACAAAACGGAACACTCTCCCATAAAATTGGAGTAAATTTAAATCAAATGCAATGAAACTAAATTCCTCTCTTCCTGATTTGCAAACTGCGCTTGCGCAGGTGTGAATGTATAAATGTATGTATATAAGGTTTATTTATATTTTTATACGTCTTAAGAGTCCTAGGACAAAGTGTTCTAAGAAATTATAGTTAAAATTTAAAGCCATGATGTCACTGTCGAGGACAACATCTGACTGTTAATATGGTTTTGGGTTCAATTATGACTTCTATGAAATCTTTAAACTATTTTCGTTTTCTCGAAAAGGAAGAGGAGAACGAAGTATCTTTAAACTGGGTTCGCAGTGAACCCTGGCTACCCTGCTTTATCAAATCGTTACATCGAAACAAAGTGATGTAATACATCTAAAACAAAGTAAATTTGTCAATCCGAACCAGCAATTTTCAAGATTAACGCGATCAAACAAATAATATCTACAGCTTCATAATATTAGTACAGATTACAGGCAATTAATGAATCGAAATAGCTATATTAAAAATACAGTGTATAATAAAATAAATAAATACCTAATAAAGTTAGATTTGATCATGACGTTTATAACTGTAGAGACAATGGTTAGCGGATTTATGCTTCAACGGATACGTATTGTGGCGGTGTAGAGCCAAGTTTACGAACTTTATATTGTAAGGTCGTTCGACATGAATACTAGAAAAGAATCTTATAAATAGAGAAGTGGTGGAACTTAACACTGCTCATTGTCTTAATATCAGAGTGAAGATATGAAAATTTAAAATATTACACATCCATATTAAAAAAAAACCTGTGCTACATCATTCATGGAGATTCTTTTAGTTTCACGCTGTACCCCACATATATCACTGTAGGAAGAGGTAGCTTATTACTAAGAATATTCGAGACAATACGTGTGAGACATTCATTATCTTTATTTTTTTTATAAAATTTTCACTAACCAAAATCTCGAGTGGAGTGGAGTAGGTAGAGTGAGTTGAAGTAGAGTTCAATCATAACAATACTTTATCGGTGACGACCTTTGAGGCCAGTCGTCGCAGGGGCATAGAGTGTGACTGTAAAATCGACTGGTTGTAGGTTCGATTCCCACTCGAAGAGATAAAATATTTACTTACATTTATATTTTCATTTCTTCGCTCTGCTATCGAGGCAAAAGCGCGGCATTGAGTTCCGTTACTCAACACGCAATGCCTTCGGAACTCGGTGGAAAGTGAAGAACGGTGTGTCTTAACACTAGGTTCCCTCTGCCTACCCTGCTGTGTGCGGGATACAGCGTGATTTATTTATTAATTTATTTACCTAAGTCTCAATTGCACCATATTTGTATCAAAGATTTGAACGTCAAAATATTCTCCATTGAATACAGTTATCTAGATTGGAGCGCTACGCGGGCGCGGGCGCTCAACTAAATTAGCTAACGGCGCGCCAGGAAGCTGCTCGAAAACTTTATTGTCTGTCTCACGGATGTAAATTTAATCTTTGAATGAAATAATTTAACTAGAAATAGAGCAAAATAACGGAAAATTAATATAGTATTGTTAATAATAGTTGATTGAGGCCAGTCGT
>DWQW01003543.1:0-22363 GCA_018249695.1 Heliconius erato demophoon | reverse complement strand
CTTTGTCTTGTTATCAGAGCGAGGAAATAAAAATAATTCATTAACTCAAACAGAAATCGAACCCCCAAACAACGCAATTTGCAAGTCAGAGCCGCTGCGCCACGAAGGCCTGAAATATATATATATATATATATATATATATATATATATATATATATATATATATATATAATAATATTCTACTAGTACACTACGCACTATATTTATCTTATCATAAAGGAAAACAGTGACCCATTTATATATATTTTTTTGTTGTTTAATAGCAAAATGAGAGTTATTTTAAATATAGATTACACTATCATTCAATTTGAATGTATCCTGTAATTTTTAGGGTTATGTATTCATACTTCTATCTATTTTTTTTTTCTTCTTAATTTATGTATGTATGCGCCTAATGTAACATTAGCTATATATAAGTAAATAATTCACTTCAAAGAAAAACGACTTCAAGTTGCAGCAATGCTTTACACATCTATAAAAGTTAAATCTTAATCTTATACAAAAAAAAATTGCCAAGTTTGTAGGCGGCCTAAAGTGAAAATAATGTTAAATTGTCCCGAGTAACACTAGTCCCGAGGGCGATCCCAAATGACTTTATACGTGCCTATATAAATGCATATTAGTATCACAGAATTTAGTTACATTTCGTTTTCAACGTTAATTAAAATATAAAAGATTTGGAAAATTAATAATTAACAAATATTTTCTGAATAACGAGAAATAGTTAACAAAGTTTGAGTCGAGCAAAAAACTGGAGCAGCAAATATTTACTTTAAAGTTGGGTTTATATTTGCTTACTTAATTAGTAATCAATATTGTATAGGGGTTTCCGAAACTTACGTCTAAATGGATGGTGAATAGAGAAACTTTTCTTTTAGCTTCATACTGTATACTGTGTAAAGAGCTTATAGTTACTCCACTTTCTGCCTAATGTCTGAGACATTGGGCTTTAAGTGGCGGAAATCAACGCCGCACTTTGTTTTGTTACCAGAACGAACAATTGAAAATAATTAATTCCGAGTAGGAATTGAAAACACAACCGTAGAGTTTACATTCTGACATTGTGCCTCGTTTGGAGAAAAATTCTTCTACCAAAATCCAAATTCACCAATAAACGCATTACTCTTCGATTTCGTCTTCGTAGTTGTGTAAAGAACGTGAAATGTAATTCTTAGTTTCAGATCACGTTCTGTGTTAAGAATCCATAAACTTATATATTAAGTTCAGAGGGAAGGTCATATTTTACGGCAAGAACTGTCGGGAAGCGTTCAACGGTTCGCCACAGGTGCCTAACATTACCTATTCATATAACATTTACACTGGACTCGTATAAATCAATTTGAACTTTATAATCGAAACTTTAAAGCTCCTTTTGTTGTGGACAACTAACTTTATTTTCGTGTTTGGCAAATGTTACCGCCGTTGTTGTTCAGCATTTGTCGTGGAAATCTTGATAAGAAGTGTTTTATTTGGTATCAAGGCCGCCTTGTTACTTAGGTACGACTTAGTCAGTTTACTTTGTCACTAAGTGAAATAATTTAATTTGAAAAGTTTTTATATTATACATTTTAAGGCATGGTGGCCATTTTAACAAAAATTACATATTATATTTACAACAAATTCGTACAGAAGTATTAAATTTACTTCAGTCGAATCTGCAACGAACTGCGTTATCCTGTATTTTGATCCTTCGCGTCATCCTTATCAACCAATCCATTATCTTTCTTAGCAACTTCCAGCAGTTCATCACAACGTCAAACAAGAGAACTTTGCGTTTCATGCTAATATACACCTTCAGTATAAATAATAATTAGGGCGTGTTTGCCCCGTACCGAGCAGGATTCATTTGAATTTTACGCTCTAGGAATTTCAAATTTAGCTGACTTTCCTGCTCTCTCTATATATATTAATACATTTTGTTAATGAAGCGTTAACGTCAAAAATGAATGCATAATATATACGGTTTGGGAGTTGAATAAGAAATGTAATGACGAGTCCTGGTGCCGGTGTAAAGTTTCAACGTGTTAAACGGTTTGGATGCTCAGTTTGCCTAGAAATAGATTGTTAAAATGTTGGTTGATTTTCTTTTTCAGCTTCACGCTGTATCCCGCACATAGCAGGCGGGGGGAATCTAGTGTTAAGACACTCCGTTCCCCACTTTCTGCCGAATTCTGGAGGCATTGCGTGTAGAGTGGCAGAATTCAACGCCGCGCTTCGCCTCGACACCAGAGCGAAGCAATGGAAATAGAAATTTAAGTACATATTTCATCTCCTCGAGTGGGGACCGAATCCACAACCAGTTGGTTTTACAGTCACACTTTGTGCCCCTGCGCCACGACTGGCCTTAATTGGTTGGTCGATTTGGTTATAATAATAAGGTATTTCTTCGAATAATCATTTTTTCTTTCCTTGTATGTATATTTGTTTCATATTTAGTTTATTTAAATCTGATATGAGATATCGGTTATGGAGCGGGTGTTAACAACTGCGACACAATTTTATACTACTATAGTTATTATAGTTATAAAATTATACAAATAAATTAAATATGTTATTATTTAATGTAACTGTTGTTCGAAAGAAATATAACATTATTATTATTGTTATAATTATTTTACTTTTGAACGATTAAGATAGTTATATTTTGGTTAGTTATAATAGTAAAGTAAGTCACAAATTATAAAAAACTGTACAAGGTCAAAGTTTTCTAAATGCTAGAAAAACATTTTGTTAATGTTTTTTTAAGATCTAAGATTAATTTTAAAATTTTAGTTTTCATGTACAATAAATTTACAAACGTATGGATTTATTTAAAAAAATACTTACACCGGTTTTATTGTGTCACTTAAGGAAATAGATATTTTATTTTGTTTGATATATTTCGCACATAACCAAAGCCAATAAAAAATTAATAAAGTAACAAAAAGTGTTATAGATGTAAAATTTAATAAGTAATTTATTTATTTATTATTAAAACTAAAATATTTTGTGAATTAATAGAATTGAAATATAAAACTTGATGTCATAATAATAGCGGCGGTCGTCGGCGGAAATAATCAATGACAGGCTTTCCGAATTAATTTCCTACACAAAAACAATATTACAAACAAGGTTAGGTTGGCCTGATCTACAATTACCATTGTCTTTAATGTATAATATGTATTACTTAGGGTTCCGTTACCTTAAAAGAAAAAAAAAACCCTTACAGCATCACTTTTATTGTAAATCTGTACATATATCTATCAAGACTTATTTTTTTATATCATAAATCCCGAATGCTGCAGGATAGGAAAAGAAATCGTAGTCAATTATAATGCATATCCCTTTTTTCTTTTTATTTTGGAGATATTTGAGTCTAACGGGTGGCGGAATAACATAATCTATACGTATATTTATAATTATATAAATATGGATTTTAACATACAGTCGTTGCTTTGAGCCAAATTTTGATTGTACTAGAATGGCGTAAAATTTAAAATTTTCTATATTATAATATCTGATATGTTAATTTATACGTAGAAAAATAGAAACAAACAAAAAATAGATCTAAATCATTGCACGTGTTCAAAGAAAGTATGTATAATGAATTAGTCAGACATCTGTGAAGTTTCAAAGTAACTTGACTATAGAGCTACTCGAGTCAAAGAGGCCGACTACTGGCGGTGACCCTTGTGCTTTCCTTGACAAGTCAAGTCGAATGTTCGTGGAAAAATTAGGTTATTTTTACTATTAGTTTTTGTATATTGTGTGACTGTTAGAAATTAATTTAAAATGTTTATATTAATGCTTACCCTGTATAATGGTGAAAGGTGCGTGAAAACAAAGAAAAAAAAACATTATTTATATAATTCACGAAAATAAATACAAACTACAAGAACATTATATAAAATAAATCATATTTTTATATAAAATTATTGTTCTTATAACAATAAGCCTCTTATTCTAATACAAAATGTTTCAAGCGCGAATCGAATCTCCGACAACGTGCTTACAAAGTAAATAAATCACTATAATACCAGTTAAATTATCAAGCAAACATCTCAAATTGAATTTCGATCTTGGAGACAAAGGCGTTATCGCGAAAACGTTAAGTGCTACGAAAATGGGACATGTCATTTGAAACTTGAAGTAGGTACTGTCGTTGTAATTGCGTCCTTAAGCTACTGAGATGTTTAAATTACAACGTCGATTATGTCAATATCGTTTTTCTATGAAAAATCGTGTTAAATACGTTAGGTTTTTGTTTATATTATTAGAGAGACATAGATAATTAAAATAATATATAAAATAGTAGTAATATTACAATATCTTTATGTTTTACAAATTTCCCACATTTTTTTTAGTAGCAGTAGTAGGTAGAGAGAACCTAGGCACGTTTTTATAACCCACTCTCAAGTTTGATATCAGAAATTAAATATCTATGAACGAAAACGGCATCTCAAGATCAATCTCAAGCTTGAGAGCGATTTATAAATATGGGCTCTTGTGACAAATATATTGAAGTATCACTTCTATGATTCTAAGCCGTAAACTATACTACTATAGATAACGTCAGCTACTGAAGTAACTGCGTGAGATGTGTGTAACGTGTAGATAGACTTAGTTAATAAGTCGTGAATGAATCACAAGTGAGAACATCTGGCCCCTACAAGGGTCGCAGTTTCCTCTACACATGACGGCTTTTTGTAGGTACCATAAAAAATCTTAGAAGCCTATAAAAACCAGACAAGTGCGACGCTGAGCACTTCGAGAGTTCCGCAGTGTAGATACTCTTTCCTTGTTTAATTTAGTTAGTTAAGGATGTATCGGTTTCCTAAAATAGAATATACTGTAGCACTTCTACAGTATATTTTTTAAGAATATTAGGTTTTACCTGCGGTCTCGTCTTCGTGATAAAATACATATTAATATTATTATAACGTATTCCAAGTACTCCGGGTGGGTCTGACCGCAAATATTGTGGGTAATATTGAAATAATTAAAGTTATTAAAATTCTTCTTTTTAATATTGTATATAAATGTATAGATATAAATATAAATACCTTTATAATACAATTTTTAATACAAAAATTGTATTATAAAGGTAAATTTTGTATTATTCTTCATTTTAAGATAGAGCTTTCGCAAAACATTTCTTTTTTTGAGTTTATTACAAATATATATCCTATCTAACTCGAATCTTTAATCTTCATAGAACAATATTATACTTGATATTTTTGTGATGTTTACTCTGAATCCCGTTTAAAGCAGAGTAGGGAGATGAATCTTTGTGTTATGACACTCCGTCCTCTACTTTCCGCCGAATTTTAGAGACATTGCGTGTTAAATAGCGGAACTCAGAGCGACAAAATGAAAATATTAAATAATTCATTCTCTCGAGTGGGAATCGAACCCACAACCGTTGCGTTTTCAGTCATACGTTGTGACTCCGCTACGAAAAAAATTCACAGTTAAAAAACGTGTGTAATGCGCCGTTAGAATAGTGTAACATAATTGAAAGCTTTGAATTAATTCAATAAAATACGCTGAATAGAGTAAACAGGCCCGAAACGGTTTTAAAGCAAAACGTTTTTAAAATTTACATTGAATTCATTTTACATTTCGCTTAGCTGGCACAAGCCTATGGTAATTTAAATATATTTCTTTGGAACTGGAAGCTTCATATGAAAGTAAATAATTATGTGTTTAACTTATTAGCTTCTTTTTAGACGGAGTAGACAAATTTTAATAGGTAAAGAGTCGTCGTCAGTCGTGGCGCATGGGCACAAAGTGTGACTATAAACGCGACAGGTTGTGGGTTCGATCCCCACTCAAGGAAATTAAGTATTTATTAAAATGTTCATTTTCAGACTCCACTACTCAGCAATGCGTCCAGAATTCAGTTCACTCTGCCAATCCTGCGGTGTGCGGGATACTGCGTGAAGCTGATAAAAAAAGTAGCTAATGACCATCGCACTGCGCGACAGTGTCTGGCTGTAAGCACAATGATAGTTGCTTTGATCACTATTAATTAAACACAGAATATCATTAATGCCGACAGAAAGCGGAGAATGGAGCAACTTGACACGACATAATATCGTTTTTCTTATGGAAAAGACAAGGCAAACGAGCGTTCGGGTCATCTGATGGTAAGTGATTACCGCCGCCCACGACCCCGTGCAACACCAGAGGAGCTACAGGTGCTTTGCCGGCCTTTAAGGTGGGTTGGACGCCGGAGCCCGGCATTACCTGATGCGAAACGGCATAAAGCCACTACTTCGGTCGAGTCTGCCCATGCGTGTTGACATTACTGGCGACGTGACTCTACCACACGTACTTTAGTCGCCTCTTACGACACCACCAGTACCAGGATGATCCTATTCTAGGCCGGGATCACATTACACGTACATCAACATATTTTATAAATAGATATAAATGAAATTAAAATTTTTTTATACGTGCATTCTTTTTGATAATTATAATCTATAATGAGCATGAAATACAAAAATCGATTCTGATACGGCACAACTGATGTGAAGTTATCAGCGAATGCACGTCACTAACTACAACGGACGTAAAATGGATTGACGCACATAACATGGTTGTCAAATCGATTCGTCTTATTATAAAAGTTTATAATTCGTATGATTTAAGTATGATTTACTTTTTTAATTTTATATTTGTTATGGGCCAGATTGTCTTTCTGAATTTGGTTTATTTTGGATAAATGTATTAACATGAAATTTTAGTTATAGGTAGTTTAGGTGACAGTACAATAACATGGTATCTTTCAGCATGCATAATGCAGTCAGGATAAGATTAGTGGAACTCCTCATGTTGCTAGTAAGCCTCTCGAAGCTTTAGGCTTATGTAGTTTGTGCTCCGAGCCCACATTTATTTTTAATTCATTATTTTCCAATATTTATTTGAAGATATTTTTTAATAAAAGGCACCTAGTTTTCTTATTCAAGGTAATATATATTTTTAAATTACGCACGAACATGCAACTCGTTCGTAATGCCCATTTAAATTTTCTGTGTACAAGAGAAATTATTATACTTCTTATAATCGATATTTACTTTTATGTAGATACACCTAATGTAAGATATTTTAATTCAATTTTAAATATCGATTTTTATAAAACTACTAACTTGCGTCGAACCTACAACATCCACATATACGAGTGAGATAACAAAATCAAAATAAATTATAATAATTTAGATTTAATATTATTCTACACTACATTACATTGGCTATATTGATACTGCTATGTGAAGATACGTGTCTCAGAATATATTAAGATCGTTTGGTTCCTCACGACATCCTTCCAGCAACATGTAATAAATTTATAATTAAGCCTTTAAGTTCTTAGTAAACACTGTTCACTGGGTTTCATAATATCTACTACCTGCGTCTTTGTATGATAAAATGTATCTTAAATTACATATATGTATGAATATAATATAGGGAGTCGTTGTGACGTAATTGGGATATGAGTTACTGAGACGTGATGATTATGGATTGAAATAAAGATCTGTTGTTTTAAAATTGAAGAATTTGTTCGTTTCTAATTAAAAAAAAACTGGATAGTTTATTGATCAAGAAATGCTATATTCATAATGTATTTCTATGTACTCCGTTGCAAAAGCTGAGAGCAGATTTAGAAGAAAGAAAACTATATTTTTTTGCTTACCCTGCTATATGCTTTATACAGAGTAAAGCTAAAAAAATATATGAATACAAAAATAAAACCCAACAATTATATTTATTAATTATTCTCTCGCATTCAAACAATCGTTGCCCGTTCGTTAATCGAGTTAGCCGCGTCGCAATCGTAAATCACTATCCGTTAAACCAAATTACAAATTAATTAAAACCGTCTTTATTTACACTGGCCGTTTACACGCTTAATGTTCCTGTGCGGTTGTATGGACGTTTGTATGATTGAATTGATTTTATTTGAATTGAAAGTGACAGATACAGGATTAAATTTAGAATTATTGTTTTCTTTTTTAGGTAATTCTAATGTTAAATTATTAATTTAAAAAAATTACAAATGAAATTATTAATAATTAAATAATAATTGGTCTTTATATAATTATTTTTTTTTATTTGTTGTTATAAGCGTTTATGTGATCTCATGTCATATTTGCAAAGTGATTCCTTACTTTCCGATCTAAAGTAGTGTTATAAGTAGCAGTTAGTTTTTAGTACGATTTTAAAATTATACAATATAAAATTACATCCTAGATTTTGGCCTGCATATAAGATAATTGAAAAAAATATTACATGATATCTAAATGTATATAAAGATCAAAAGCAAATATATCATTACGTGAAACACTGTAATATTCAAACTGCGTAAAATGAATTTATTATAAATTCGTAAACTTGAACAGTTTGACTTTAACGCGGATAGTTCAACCCTTAGGGGTACATTTTTAATAACCCCCCCGAACTTTGGCAACGATCGTAAAGAAAGTTTATAACATTTTTATGTTGCACAATGTACTCAAGAAAGGTGTCGAAAGAATGGGACCGTATTACAATAATACTGAATAAATCAAGAGACCACTTTTGTTAGCGACAAAAGATTTTATTGTTAAATAAAATACGAAAAATTAAATTTATAAAAAAGGTAGTGTGTTGTAAAATGATTCTTTATTATATATATATATATATATTTTGAAAGCATCGAGAAATTAGTGGTTGGTTATTTTGTACTTAATTTTCCACTCATTAAGAGGAATCGAAAATTTAATTGTATTGTAATATTTACAATCATTTTAATTTTATTGTTTATTTATAATAAAATTTACTTATAATAAGACTAAAAAGACACTACAGTATCTTTTTTCAGCAATTTTTTCATTTTTTAATTTCATTTAGTTTTTATCTGTTACTTAAACTAGGCTTATAACTAGATATAATTCTTTCTAATATGTATTAACTTAATACTTATTAACTATTATTATTATACTAGAATACAGTGTTTAGGCACTCCGATTCACGTTTTGCCCTCAGTTTTCAACACAATTGAGTAAGGTAACAACTAACAACGTTACGTTTCAAATTTATAAAATAATATAAATGCTTTTTTAGGCTTTTTCTCTAATAATTTACGACTAACAGTGATTTATAAGTATTACAATTTCGCGTTTAAACTAATTAGCAACTTAGAAAGTAATTAATTAAAATTTATATCTAAGACGTTGACTTTTCGTAGAACTCTTGAAGGGTAGTTCTATAGTTACACTTGTGGTGAGCCTTAAACATTTGGCTCTTTGTATTATTTTGTATATAAATTTGATATTTATTAAAAAAAATCAAAAATGTTGCAAATAAGTCAGGAATTAAATATCTTTTTCACGTCAAACTTTATCGTGTAGTCAATTGTCAGGAGAAAATGGTAAATATGCCTTTCTTTTATACGTTATTATATTTAAATATTTTTTTAAATTGTAAGTTGCGAGGTCGTTGTGGCACAACGTGATATCGTCTGACTGGCTATAAACGCAATCGTGTTGGATTCTTTTTCCATTTGGTCGATTGGTCACATTTAAAATATTTTAATTTCTCCGCTTTGGTAGACATAGCGAGGCATAAAGTTCCGCCGATCAACATGCAATGTCTCAAAAAGTAAGCTAAATATAGAGAACGGAGTGTCTTAATACAAGTTTTTCTCTGCTTTATGCGCCATACAGCGTAAAACTGCTAAAAACTCTGAACACACAAATCCAAAGCACATCCCTACACTTCCACTGTACCACAACGGTGTAATTTCATTAGAGAGAGAGCAAAATTTATGCAGAACCTTACACAAATCAGATTAAAGTTTAAACTCGCTTAGCGTTTAACTCCATACATATATTAATTGTACAATCAAGTCCTAAGCAAACGTTAGAGGCTGTCTATTTGAATAATCATTGCTTCTGTGTTTTATATTTGTATTTCGGCTGAATTCTTGTTTCTCTGAATGTGGTTATATACATAACTTTGATAACGAATCTTTTTACAAATTCTATGTTATGACCTTTTATTTCTTATTGAAAAGCCTGTGTTTATATATGTTTAACATTTACTTACTTTATATAATATGGCTGAAAGAAGTGTCTTATTCTTTATTTTGTTATTTTTATCCGCATTGAAATAAATTTAATAAAAGACATGTCGAGCAGCGGAACTCAACGCAGCACTTTTATTACATTTTAATTAAATAATAATTTCTAAATTACATGTTTTTATATTTAAAAATACTTACGTTTGATATCGTTCGCAGCGATATCTAATTCATTGTCGGCGGCCAGTGTGCCTCGTCCGCTAGGCCGGCACCACAGTCTGGAAAGAAGAGAGACCCGCTTAAGTAAAGAATTAAACTTAGAATTAAATCAAAATTCAGAAGAAAATCACATTGTTTTTTAAGTAAATATTTGTTAAAGACGAATGCAAGTAGGTGATGAATGTTACCAATCTCCAGATTCCCTTTAAGATGCCCGAAAAGAAAATAAAACCAAGAAATCTAAAACTTGCAAACATATAAACAAATAAACAGTAAGGATAAAAAAGATCCAATCCATCGGCATCCAATGAAAGAAGTCGAACTGTTCAAATATTATTTGTTTATCAAATAAAGTAACGTTGGACAGAGTGCGGCGTTGTGTTTCGCCGCCCACACGCAATGTCTCTTATATGTGCATGGATGGTGCATGGAGAAAGGAGCATTTAACAAGGAACCACTAAGCCTAATTTTAACTTATATTACATTATGGATTCATTCATTTTATAAATAGTTAAATAATTTGCGGTTAAATCTTTGTGAACGAAACAAATTCACCTGCAAATCGCAAAAATAAAGATAATCGCAAAGAAGTACGAATAATTATTTTTTAATTATTGTAATTTATAGTTATTAACATATATATAATCTCTTACTACAAATATTAAGTAGATGAAAGTGTCTTTTCATTCTAATAATACCACATTTTAAAGAATAACTAAAATTTGAAAAGGCAGTGTAAATTATAAAAAAAGCGTTACTAACAACATAAAATGGAATTAAGATTAAGATCAAAATCAACGGTCACATAATAACAGTACCTATTATTCCTAAAATATCAACGGGTTAGCTTTTGTAAGGTACAAAAACTCAGGTAGCAACCGACTGCCTTAGAAATGTAGGGGATGGAATGAATAGCTTAAGAATTTAAATTGTTTATGTTTAAGGAAGTTGATGTGTGGATAAAAAAAATCGTATGAGGCATAAGTAATCAATTGAATAGAAACAACGATCTTAAGTTTCAAGAATATTTTATTATTTTCATTTTTACGCTACTCTAGTAGACTCAAAGCGCAATTTCTCGAAAATTGGACAATTGGAAGTGTCTTTATTCTAAGTCACTTCCGCATAGACTGCTATGTGAGAAAAAGTATGAAGGTATTTATTTACAAAAAAAGAGAAGGTACCAAATAAAAGAAAAAATAAATTTTCAAGCAAAGCTGGCGAGCTGCTAAATTGATCGCAATATTGTATATAACACATACATAAATCCCACCACGATAGCCAACCTGAAGTAGACTAGCTCTCGAGCATTCTCTTCTTAGTCCCATAGTTTATTAGGCCATCAAACTGACATGGCCGAAACGATTAAGCACAAGATTGACAGTTTATACGGTTAACTTCCTACCGACTTCCTTCGTAGAAACGGCCGATAGCTCTTGACCCGTCTGACATTTCAGTTCCTTATGCAAACAAGCAAGCAATAGTGTAAGTGGGCAATAGACTGCCTAGATTGTACAACTGTTCCTTTTATTCTTATTTATATAATGTATAACTCTTCACTAAAAAATATTATAATATGAAAAGCTTTGGAAAGGTTTATATTAATTATTTATCATTAACAAGCGCTGCCAAATAAAATTATTATTCACAGTAAATTCTCTTCATAAAAAAAACTATCAAAATAACTACGTTTTTAATACCTTATATGAAAAAAAAAAGAAATGTCGGTAACAAGAAGCAAATAAAATGTCAAAGAAAAGATATCATTAATAAAAGATTTGCCATGCGTAGAAAATATTTCTGACATTTTAAAAGGGCAAGCACCTCCATTAAACGTTGAAACGGAAGGCGAAAGCAAGGCTAAATCGCATTCTAACACCGCCCACACAAGGTCCTGTAATTGCTGTAACAATTGACGTATTTCGCAACTGGATATTATAGAATACTGCATAGGATCTACTATTTGTTTATTTTTGTTCTATTGCACGTCTTATAATAAATAAGACATGAGAAAATTATTGTAAGTCACTATGTTCTTTACTTTCTACTCTTTTTAGAGGGGTGGGTGCTGTGTTGCGAAACTCACTGATATCGCTTGTTTAATTAATGTCTTCATCATTTCAAGTGAGTAGCATCTCATCTACCAACATAGGTAGATATGAAACAAAAAATAAATATATACATTGAAATAAAACAGAATAGATGTAGCAGCTATTTTAGCGTAACAGTTTTCATACAGATTTTATAATATTTTTTACAACGTATCCAAGTTTTTCACTATATATTTATTTTATGTGCAAGATATTCTTTATACAGTGATATTCTTGATACTCTTTATACAGTGATTAATGTAAGTTAGTTCGTATGTTACAGTAAACGACGTAAACACTATGCGGACGGAACCGGAAATTACCGGTCATTAATATGGCTACCATATTATAATTGATGTCCGAGTTTCGTGTTACTTACTAAAGATATTTTCTTTTTCGAAATATATATTTTTTTATTTCTATTCGTACGGACATTTTCTACTTAGACTTGTGGGGCACAACATCGCACTCTGTTTCACAGGATAAGCGAGACAAATTTATTTACAGATAAGAGTTTATTAAATTAAAACATAAGTTTTTAGGGGAAGCAAGGACAATATCAAAAAATATATAACAATTTTTACACAATTTGGGTGGGTAATAAATAACAGTAAATAACAGTACATTTACTTAATTATATATTAAATACAACTGGGCTAGGTTTAATAAAGTAAAATAAACTTTATATTAGATTTAAGTATCAAAATGAGTAAATTGATATTTTTCAAGTGTCCATCAGGAAGTTAAGAAGTTATGCAACTCTTCATTAAAAGCCAACGATTCCCTTCAGTCGTCATGTTTTGTTAATTTTCTTGACTTTTGTTAACTCTTAACAACGTTACTGCCTTTGATCAAGAAAGGAAACTCGGTATACGGTTGGGATAAGTAAAATGTACTTAATTTTTGGATCTGTTTTGAATAGAAGGACGTGTTTTATTTTATAATCAATTATTCTGTTTCTTATTTTTGTTTAGTCATCAGAGTGGGAATCGAATCCACAATTGACGTCTTTGCAGTCAGATGCTGCCCCACTTTTCCAAGACCGCTCTAATTTGTTTTAGATAGCGAAATATATTCTTAATTTACTTTGTGCGGTAGATAAATAAAATTAGTACCTACTTCACCATAAATAGTGTAATTCTGAAGTCAAAGAAGAAGAAGTTATTTTTGGTCATAACTATGATTTATAATTTTCAAAGTGAATAAGTACGAAATTCAAACTCTTTAACCGCAGGGGGTTAAATTTCTCGTAGAAGCCTTTTAAATATAAGGATAGCTAAAACAAGACTAAAGAAACTATCGTACTATTTTCAAGGTGGTAGAGATACTCTTTCACTAGAAGGGTAACTCGAGCCATTGTATGTACTATAGCATTTTTTATATAAACATCTGGCACTGTACCATTATGGCACTCATAAAATATATACATAAAAATCTCTGTAAGCATATCAATAAGTTTAACAAATTATATAATTTTCTTTAGAGACTACATACTAATTTTAGATTGAAGTTTTGTCTAAAAAGTTTTTTTTTAATTTTCTTTGTAAAGATTTTATTTTTCGATATCAAGATAACAAGTATCCTTTTTTTGGTAGAGAACGAACCATTTGACCGCTAAGTTCACTCCATCAGTTGTGCGACGACAGACAGTACAAGATGAAGTTACGAATGTATCTTCACGTTTTTCCCGCATCATATTAGGATAGGTCGATGCTCGTTCCCCAGATTCTGCTCAGTTTCCAAGACGTTGCTGATAGCTGAATGACAGGACTCAACGCCGCGCCTATGTAACATAACGTAGAAATTAAAATAATTTAAAAATGTTATCATTTTCCAAAGTGACAAAACGGGCGGCATATCCACCGCGCCAAGACATCCTCAGTGTACGTAAAAAAATATATAATATATATATAACATTATAAACAATTATCTTAATTATAATTTCAAGTTGAATTATTTAATATTTCCATTTTCTCGTTCTAATAACAGGACAAGGCGCGGCGTTGATTTCTGCTAATCGACACGCAATCTCGGAAATTTGTTGGGAAGTGGGATAAATCATAAAATGTGAGAACACACCAATTCAGTCCAGACCACATCGATATGGACCGCGAGAAAGCAAATAACAGACCCTCGGTACGTTGACGAGGGTCCGATGATGTTTGGCCACGTGACGTTTACAACTTAATTGTTAAATAGCAAGGTTATGTTTTCATTTGTGCACGAATATATTGAACTTCGTTATAATTTTCGGGCTGTGGCACAGGTGGGTTAGAATTATACTTAAATGGTTTTGAATTTTAGTCTTCATATTCATATATTATATAGATTTTAGTTGCAGCTTCGTTCGAGATCTATGAGTTGTATATGATGTAGGATTCTAAATACTTGAGGTAACTTTGAGCGCTGATTCTTTGGGGTTACATCAAAAAACGTTCCTCTAAATTTCTTTTCTTCTCTTCTTTCTTTCCTTTAAACCAGTAGTTCTTGAGATTAGCTAACTAGATACTCTCTTGAAAATATATATCGTTAATTCTAATACTATTCCTGGATTAGATTAAATTAAAATTATAAGTGCGGGAAGAGGAATAACGACCAAAGAAATATTAATAAACAATTTGGAAAACATATAAATATTTGAAGAATTTGTAGCTGATCCTTCTCGAACCTGTGCCTCTTGGTTATCGTCTTAAAAATAATTTTCTTTCCGTAGTGTAGGAATAGACTTCAAATTTGTCTTATTTATTAACAATTAATAACGAATAAATAAAATAAAGTTAGACTGAATCTATCTTAGCTACTGTTCAAACAATATCTCCTTAAGAACTAACATTTGATAGTATTAACCTAAACTTAAACTAACTAACTCAAAAGTTAACTCAAGAACAACAGAACATTTGGACGAACAACTACTTTAAACGTCGATTATAGACTGTATTTCTATGGAAATACGATACATTTTACAACTAACATGGTAGCCAACTGAAAGCTAATGAATTGAGACGGCACGGGAAATTGTTACCTCCTCCACTGTTATATTCGCCTGGTACTTATGGCTGTTTCCTAAGGGCTTTCAGGATTCATTAGGAAATGTAAGTTGCGTACCAATGTAACTCAATCTCAATGGAATGGCGGAAGCTTCTTTATATTTGAGTTAAAGTTGGTTGTGAATAGAAGTTAGCATGGGTTTTTGTGTTTTATTAAATGTTATGGAAATATATCTTTTACTAAATAGTTTAGGAAACCGTCTTGAAACGTCGTGGTGCAGTGGGACAGTGTTTATATCTAAACTTGACAATTGTGGGTTCGATCTCTGTGCAGGAGAATATGCTGATGATTATACATTTTCATTTCCTCGATCTAATCGATCGATCTGACACACGACCCACCTCTCAACACGCAATGTCGAAAACTGGGCGGAAAAGTCTTAGCATTAAGTTATTACTATACATGAGATGAGGCTTGAAACCTTTGTTTTTTCACTTTATAAAAAACGAACAAATTAACTTATTTTATTTAGACGCTAAGATTTAATATATTATTATTATTTTGAGTTAGTTTGTTAAAAAATGTAGATATACGAGTTAACATACTTTCTTATCTTTTCTTTAATTTAAAATACTTATTTAAGTATATATATTTCGTAACACTGTACGAGACGTAAAACACACATCACACCCACGCCAACACCTACTCGATGTCGCACTTCGACTTTGCGACTAGACAAAGACAACACTTACATTCTTAATACAAAATTTCTCTTGAATCTGTGATTTAATTGTGAGCAAATTTTTTTAATAAAAATATTTCCTCAAGAAAGATTTTAATTAACCATCAACATACAAGATTGTTTAGTCAACATGCAATGCCTTCAGAAATCGGCAGAGAGTGGGGAGCGGAGTGTCTTAACACTAGGCTCCCTCTGCCTATTTGATACATGCGGAATACAGTATTGTCTTGAAACTACAGCCGAAACATTAAATGTTAGGAAAATTTTAATTATAATAATATCAAATTAGGTCGTGAAAGTATGTGAACAGTAGGACAGGGTTAATTGCTTTAAGGTTAGGGTGTCTATATAATTTACATATTTAACAAAAGATTTATATAACAGATAGAAGCGGTTAAGAAATGTTGACGGTATGTAACTTCGAATCTTGTAAGAAAAAAAAAATCATATAAGAACAACCAGAAAAACGTTGTAACGTAATTTAAAAGTTATATTGATTTTTAAAATCGTGGAAAATAGCGCGGAGAGTGCGGGATTTAGCGTGAAGCTAGTTTACTTTAAACAGACAGAAAATGAAGAACAAATTTCATCAAAGTAGTCAAAGAAAAAAATATAGTTAAACTGAGGTAATTCTTATACAGAAGTCGGTAACAAAATATACATAACAGATAAATGAAATAGGGGAATAGAAAATACTATAGGTATATTACAATTGGATTTACCATGAAGTTTATGTGTCTCACCGAGATCACCTGCTATGAACTATTGCATAGTCATAAAATAAATTGAAAATAGAAAACGAAAATAAAGTATCTTATTGAAGAACAATAAAATGAATACTTAATTAATGTATTCTGTATGCATAACTAATATATTTTGTAATAATTAATTACAAATATATATTTACTTTTCGTTTTTATCTGTGTTAAATCAAACTCTAGTGATAAAGTGTGAATAATATGTGCCTAATAAATCGTCTTAAATTTAATAAAAAAGAATAAATACAATTTACATGTTTTTAACACATGGTAACCCTACTAGAACGGTAGCATGTAATATGAATAAATAATATATGGATCTACAACATCGTTTTAATAATATTTTACATTGCTTAAGGTGACCTTAGCACCTAAATAAAATGGGTTTCATCAAATTTATATAAATAATTAATACGGCGCGCCATTTTTACTTTTAAATATTAAAGACTATAGTGGCGCAGCGGACGCGTCGCGGTTAAGTTAAATGCTCACAAATATTGAGCAAACGCGAAGGTAGTAAGTTTATATACTATTTGTAGATATAATAAATGTTAATTTACATAAAATTTCTAATCTACATTGTGTTTTTTTTATTTTATATTCTAATAAAGTCCTATTAGACGTTTTTTAAATTATTTTATTATTAATTATTTTTTTAAAGCAAAGAAAATTAAAGTTCAAACAAGACATTCTTGTTGGAACGTCTAAGTGGCTGACATACACGATTGCCAACGAACCTTCAAAATTTTATTATCTAACGAAATATTTTGTATAAAAACAAATTTCAGCTTCATTATTTCAAGTACTCGACAATCAAATACACTATATTACCATTTAAATTCGTTGCTATGTTTAAAAAAAATAAGATAATCCTTCAAATCAAAATAATTGATAACATCAAAAAATCTTCTGTGCCCCAACAAGCCTACCCACACATTTTTCCTCCCAAATCGTTCTAATTTACTTTGTCAAGGCAGTGCTAGTTTCTACGATTACTCATCTGAGAATCATCTGAAGATGTCTCGTTAGTTTAGCAGAACTTTCGCTTTGATACGGGCAATTAGGTTCACAACTTTGAACTTTGCGGCGACGAATTAAAGTTCAAAGTGTCTTTCATGTTAAAGATATAATACGAATTGCTTGAGCGGAATAATTTAATAATGTACCAATATAAATATATTTTAATATGAAGAATATGTTAGGGTAAGGTTGGATGGGTTTTCAGGACTGAAATGCCATCATTTTCTTCTACGTGGATAAAATGATAGATGGATAGTATAAACATTAATTTTTAATAATTTTCCAGCTTCTTATATTAAATGTTGTTAAGTCCTACGATAAGTAGTGTTCGTTCGCTAATTTAGGTAGGAATTTCGTGGAATCCTCTGTTAGTGCTCTCTTAGGCACTTATATATACCAAAGTAATAGATTTCAACTTTCAGAGTACAGTAGTTTCGTCTGTGTGTTGTCTGTTACTTGACATTCGCACTCTTTACATGATCCATTCTAAGACACGGATCAAAACGTATAGACATTAAATAATTGCATTGAAATATTTTACACTACGAAAATATATGAAATAAGATACTTTATATAATTTAATTGTGTTATAAATGTAACATATATAGGTATTTATTTCATAAGGGAATCTAATTAAAATAATGAAAGGTAACCTATATACAAACTAAATATCGTCTTAAGACATAAACATCTCACAAACTATCATATTTCAAAGGAATATTTTGTTATAAATAATTAAGTTTATATTACAATATAACATCTTGACTTTCATATTGAAACATTTATTATATCAAAATAAATATGTTTAAAAAATATAACAAAATATATACTACAATTAATTCATAAAAGTATATATTTTTAGGTTTAATAAAAACTGTATTTATAAAATAATACGAAAATCAGATCTGAAATTGCGTACATTTAGATTTATTATTTAAAATATATTTTTGGAAAAATTTTGAAATAGGTGCGGGTTCAAATCCCTCTACGTTCAAAATTTTTATGTTTTCTGAAAAGTATTTTTCTTCTCTAAGTATGGCATAACACATGTAGAAAATACTTTTAGAAATTACTACCAGGCGTCTATGCTTGAATGCCACCTCTTAAAGATGATTATTCTGGATGTCCTTCTTCTGCATAAATTTCGAGAAAATCGAACTGACAACCTCCTTCAGGCACTAACTATTATACTTACATATATAATAAGTAAATATGCAAAATTAACAATGCTAATTAAAGACGAGTAATATTTCGTACACGCAACCGTGAATCTCGTCAAAGCTCTTTACACAGTGTAATTAATATAATATAGTAAAGTCTCGCGTTACTTTAATCAAGGAGTGTAACGCTTGAAGTAAAGTGGATATTTAAGAGTATTTATTAACATTTTGTATTTAATCTTGGTAATCTTAACTTTAGTATGGTAATAGGCTGATTTGATTAATAACATTTGGTGAGTTTAAAGCGATATTTTAGGTGATAAGGTAAAATAAGTCGACGTAGGTACACAGGGTAAAAAAAAAATTAAATATCTCATTCAAAAATGTGAAAAACATAATATATAAACATTTACGAAGTCTAGAATACGTAAGTTATAATAATCTACAGGTAGTTTTTGTCTGGTATCTAAACCTACAACCACAGCACACATGCCAAAGTCGCAAGCTTCAAACGAGGGTCTCCCCCTCTTACTAAAATTGATAATATTGTAAACTATAAATTATTTTAAACTATCATCAAATATATGAAATATGATGCTTAACACAATTTGATTGTACTGATTTAAAAACGTATAAAAAATTGAACGTAGCGGGACTTGAACCCGCGTCTCCCGGGAACCGACCAGGCGTCTGGCCTAGTCCAGGAGGCTAATAAATATTTTTCTTTCCTAAGTGTAGAATAATATGAATTGCACACTGTAAAAACAATTTAATTGTGATATTTAATATGTACATGTATTTCATAAGGTTTTCAGTTTAGGATAGCGTCATCTTAAGTAATGTTACGAAACATCAAACACGATATTTTAGAAAGTATATAATTCAAATGTGATAATATCCATCGATCTACACTCTACAGAGATGAGATCTTTACACTGTTTAATTAATATCTAATATCGCGTTACATCCAATCAAGATGGTTTAAGTCAGCGTGAAATAGACGGTACATTCAACACGAATCTATTTATAAACTATAGTCTATTATAATATGTTATAGAAATTATTATTGGTAGGAATTTTAATGAATAATCGTTACGTGTAAATGAACTTGCATGACGAATGATGGTAATAGATAAGGTATGATGTGTGCTTTGCACGTGTTACCTACCTTCTTGTGTTTTTGTAAATGTTGATGTAGTAGTAAAATGAGAGAGAGTCAGTCGATCGGCTCTCGTTCAACAGTTTTAATAAATCTTTACATTTTGACAAAATATGTGTTATATTCTAGGCATTATTGTAGATGTTATTTAATGTTATTTTTTTTCTTTTGGGTTTTATTTAGTCGCATTGAATACAATAACAATATATACAGTGAACGTCAAATTGCAGCAAGGCTTAATATCTTGAAAAAAAAAAACAAACACAGATACAAAAAGTTCAGCCAGGCCTAATACCACAACCAATCAAGAGGATAAACTTATCTGAGTTCTGTCAAACGGAATCAACGTTTAACAGTACCACAAATTACCCTAAATGTGAATAGTACGTGAGAAATTTCCATCACAGTAACAACTGTTTAACGACGGCTTCTGTATGGGGTCTTGGAGGATGTGTTGCTGCTAAGAAATCCAAGTCTTTTATTTTTACATAATAATGTATTCCATGAAAGTTTAAGAAAGAAATTCAGATATATTAGAAATGAGTTTAGGAGACGACAGACCGGCCAACCCGCTGTGATAAAAATACATGGTGTGACGACCATACGGCGACATACGGGCGCAAAGGATTAACAAAACATAAGACTAGAAAATAAATGACAAATCAGGCCTTTATTAACAGATATATCTTATTATTAAAACCTATTTTCATTAAACAAAGCAAGGCATCAGTATGGATATAGTCGTATCGTATCCGTATCGTCAGGTTGTAAGTAATAAAATCATATTTGAAGGTGCACGTTACAAATTAATCAGGCAATCTAAATTCACCTCAGTTAATTAATAAAAGCACTTCTACCACAAGGTTCAGATTCAAACGACGACTTATACCGAAATATTGATAAATGAACAGTAACTATCTCAGTTTAGAGAATAGTAGCTAAATCCTTTAGAATTATGAATAGTACATACACGATTCAAATCAGTGATATCTATTTGATTTAGCTTCACGTTGTAACCCGCAAGTAGCACGGTAGGCAAGAGGAACCTATTGTTAAGATACTCCGTTCCCCATGCTCAATTTTGGTAGAACTCAACGCCGCAATTCGTGTGTGAGATTGAACCCGCAACCGTCAAACATATGTTATAATATTTATAGACATTGGTATTTGGTATTGGCCTTGCTTGGTGGATAGCTCCACATACTTATCACACAGAATTAAATATGCCATCTAGATACGGGGCTCTTTATACCCGTGACGATACGGGTCTATGAAACAATTCATTCATTAGAACCCTTTTGAAGGAAGAACGCTCTTGATATTACAACTCAAGTGAAAACTCGCGTGGATCACGTAAAATTCTATAGCTTTGTAATTTTAATATTTCATACTTGTGGCTCAGTAGCAACTAAAGTAAATTTCACGTCTATAACCTGTTTGTAGGTTCACATTGTATCCCGCATATAATAGGGCAGGCAAAGGGAACCTACTGTTAAGACAATCTCCCACTCTTCGCCAAATTTTCGAGAAATTACGTGTTGAGTGGCGGAACTCAACGCCGCGCTTTTTCTTGTCATCAAAGCGGACAAATCAAAATAGTAAATTATTCATTCCCCTCAGTGGGAATCGAACCCATAACCTTTACTGTCGCTGTTCCACTACGCCACGACGGCCTCACGTCACTTCTATGATAGATTAGTTTATTAACGTAACTCAATATCAATAAATCTTTTGTTGCTATATTCACGTCTTTATGAAAACAATAATTAAAAGCCGATTTTCGTTAGAGTTGTTAAAACGTTATTATACGCGTCCTCAGTAAAAGTGGCATAACTTAAATGATATTTTTAATTATATGGAAAGTTATATCTTTTTAAGGTGATTCCTTTAAATACTTTATATTAAAGCTTAGGATAAGTAAGTAATAAAATTATTAAATTTAAAAAGAGTACAGCAGTGGTCGGGTGTCCCATTCAGTCAAACGCTGGGCCACTATGCCACGACGGTTACTAACGGCCGGTTTCTGAATTGAGAAAAGTACAAAATCTCAACTGAGAATTTTCAAGTGGTTGAGTACGCACTTAAGTTTTTTGCGTTTCACACTTCAAAACGTACTTTCGTCAAACTGTAATCAACTGATCATTTGCTCAAATACCTTTGAGCACGGCTGTTACGTTCCCATACACGT
>DWQW01003542.1:0-22365 GCA_018249695.1 Heliconius erato demophoon | reverse complement strand
GTGTTAAGACACTCCGTTGCCCACTTTCTGCCGAATTCTGGAGGCATTGCGTGTTGAGTGGCAGAACTCAACGCCGCGCTTGTCCTCGACACCAGAGCGAAGAAATGGAAATATAAATTTAAGTAAATATTTCATCTCCTCGAACACACAACCAGTCGGTTTTACAGTCACACCTTGTGCCGCTGCGCCACGACTGGCCTCAATTAATTTCGAAACTATTGGTTATAATTACAATTTTTAACAAAATAAACCGACTTCCACCGGGGCCCATAGTCAGAATTTAACCAAACTATCATTGAAATGTAGGATACATAAAAAAAAAGAATCATTAAAATCGGTTGGCGTGATTATTCGTCTATTTGTCGCGCACATACATAATGCAATTTTAAGACTTGTGTGATTTTCTCATAGATAATATTGCCAGAAATGGACCAAATTAAAATGGGATTACACGGGAAGCACCAGCTTTCAAATAAAAAAAACTGAACAAGTGTGAGTCACCCACCGAAGGTTCCGTAAAAAATTGGAGGACCTTTCATCTGATACCTCACTTGAACTAGCGGCTTTAATACCAAATTTTACTCCCTTTTTAAGATTATTATTTTTTAGGATTTACCCACAAATATATAGTTTTCACAAATATATAGTTTTTATTTCTGAACTAATACTATCTGTAGATGCTAGCTGACAAATTTTATAATTCTAAGTTAGCTGGAAATACCCTATTAATTTTTAATCTTTTGACCTCCTATTTACGGAAGTCGGTTAAAAAGATAAACAAAGTACACATAGCAGGAAACACAGAGGGGTCCTTATAGTTAAAACATCCATTACCCTGCTTTTCACCCTATCTTCGAGACATTGCGTGCTGAGAGGCGAAACTTAACGCCACGCTCTATTTTGCTACCAGAACGAGGAAACGAAAAATTCTCGAATGGGAATCGAACCTACTGTAGTTACGTTTATAGACAAAAGTAAAATATTATTACAAAAAAAACAAGAACTAATAATTTAATTTTTTTAAATATCTCTGAAGAAAATGACAAAACGTCGCGACGCCAGAACAAATATTGTTCAAGTCACCACAATGGGCAGTTTTAAGGTCACCTACTTTGCAACAAGAGTCCGACGTTTGAAGATATCTACTTCGATCTCCACACTCCGCCTCTTTTACAGACATTGCATAGATATCGGAACTCAACGCCGTGTTTTCTCCAAGCACATTGAAGGAATGATAGTATTTATAAATATAATCCTCCCTAGAGTAGGTCGTAATAAATTGTTAATGAACAATAGAGTTTGTGTGTTAAGAGCACTTGATTTTCTCAGTTTATCCTAAAAACATGAGTTTTCTTGAAATCTAGAATTAATATATGGATTAGAAGCAACATAATGACTGCAATAAAATAGCTATTAATGCTTAAAATCAATAATCTTTTCTAATCTACATTAAGAGTGGTAAAGCAGTATTCTACGTTAATAATTTCTTTTGTGTAATAAATTACCTTTTGTTATGTTTACGCATTAATACAATAAAGAAACACAAAATAAATTAAAATTTTAAATAACTACAACAGAAATAGCCCCTCCAAGCATAAACGCTGTCAGACGACAGGGGCTCAATTCAACGTATTGTAGTACGATACTCGAGTCAACCGTCAATTATATTATTAGGTCCTGTAGTCTCTGCTCACCTGTCCATCTAAACTAACCTTCTTATTCAAACGATTACATAATGTAGAGTCTGTACCTGGCCAGGTATTATCTTATTAGCATTTAAGATGTTCGCATGTGGTCGTTGATTTTTCTTATCTATTTTTTTTAGGTATGGTGCAGCATAATGCACCAGTACTTCATGTTTTGCCAAAAAGCACCTAGTAGATATCATAGGGACGTAAAGATAATTATTAGAAATATACAGCGTTCGAAATTACCCTAAACCGCCTTGTATGCGTATCCCACAAGGTGGAGAGAGTTTCGCTGATATTCTTACATACGCTTGTTAAAACTTACTTTTGTTGTTAACATGCAGCAGTTTTGACTGAATATTATTTACTACAATTATTTTAATAGCGGCCATTATATAAAATTTACAAAGGATTCTAGAAAAATAAAATCAATCTGTAAGCAGCACGTGATTGGATCACACGGCAAGCCACGTTTTAGCTCCTAGATATAGTAGTTTCATTATGTTATGTAACGATATCTTTCTTCTTTAGAAAACAGTGATAAAACACTTTTCTCTCTGCTATAAAAGGAATGGTTTTTTTAGTTTCACGCTGTATCCCGCATTGGGAACCAAGTGTACACTCCATTTTCCATTAAGACACTTCCATTGCCCACTATGCAGCGAATTCTTGGGGCATTGCAGGTTGACTAGTAGAACTCAACGCCGCGTTTTGCATCAGTTGTCTCAAAGCGAAGAAATGAAAATAATAATAAAAAAATGGACTTAGTTTTCACTGATGAAATCAAAAAATAATTTTAATTGTCTAAAATTTAGTTGCAATTCACTTTGAACTTATTATTTTTTCGTTTTTATCATTATTGCGTACATTACACGCACATGGGCTATATTATTTGATAGCAATTATCGTTAGTTTTTACTATAAGTGAAAGGTCAACTCTTAGGCAGTCGGGGCGCAGGAGGTTTGATTCCCACTCGAGGAAATTAAATATTTAATATTATGATTTCCTTGCTCTTGCAACGAAGCAAAGCGCAGTTTGGTTTTTTGCCACTCAACACTCGATGCCTCCAGAACGTGACGAAAAGTGGACAACGGAAGTATTTTAATGGAAACGGAGAGTCTTAACACTAAGTTCCATCTACCTACCCTGTTATGTAAAAAAACATAATACATTTACAACTCAACAGCCGTAGAAGGTTTCGTAACAATTGCATGAGAACGTTTATTACAAAAACATTATATCTCTCATATTAACACGTCATAAGAAATAAAAACGCTATTTGTAAGAGAGAAGCGATTCATATACAGATCTAGCGAAGCTTTCGCTTATACTGTCACCATTGAAGGAAATGTAAGGAAATGATGTATACCTAAGTATAAAATGATATTACTTCCTAGTGAAGATACACATAATGAAAAATAACAGGATATTTGTCCATCGCGGCGCAAAGTCGTTTTAGTAAAGACAGAGGGAATGATTACATTTAAATTATTTTTATTTTCCCACTGTGGATAAAATGCGTTAGTTAACACGCTATGTTTCGAATATACTGTGAGAGGAGAAACAAGAGTCTTAGCACTCGGTTCCCTCTGCCTACTGCACTACATCAGCTAAAGCTCACGTAATTAAACTCAGTCGAGAAACTATTGGGGATGTGAATGGGTGCCAAATTCAATATAATATCATATTCCACTATCCACCTACCTATCAAACAACGAGGGTTTCTCCTTCTTCACATAATTACTGGGCACGTATCCGGACTGGCTGCGCGCGTTTTGTACGCGCCACCAATGTTTCGAGTCATCTAACAGTAGGTAACGCTCGTTCTTCCGCAGATCCAACTCCTGGGCACCCTGAGCTGCGTAGTCGTACTTGGCGACGACGTAGCAAACATCGTCCTGGAAAATTAGGAAATAACTATAAAAATAACTGTTTTGTTTTAGCCTCGCTCATCTGAAATAGCAGTAGCTGCAGTAATAAGCTTGTTGAGAGCAATATACTACTTCTCTGAATTTTCTATCACACCTAAATTTTCATAGAAATTACATTTATTTACTTTTTAATCAAAACTAGTCTTATATGACAATATAGACAAAGTTTCTTTCTGTTTCTTAAAACTACGCACATTATGTGAAAAGTTGAGGTCAGTCGTGGAGTTCAATTCCTACTAGAGGAATATAATTATAAAATATTTAATACTTCTTTTCCTCACTCTGGTCAGCCAAATTGCGTCATTGAAATCTGCTACACAACATGGAATGCCTCCAGGAAGGATCTTAATCAGAAGTGTTTTAGTATTGAGTTCCCAGGTTCCCTCTGGGATGCAATGGGAA
The DNA here is from genome assembly GCA_018249695.1 of Heliconius erato demophoon. Taxonomy (NCBI): domain Eukaryota; kingdom Metazoa; phylum Arthropoda; class Insecta; order Lepidoptera; family Nymphalidae; genus Heliconius; species Heliconius erato. Next base: position 18,343 of record DWQW01003542.1, on the reverse strand, counting down.
GCAAGAATATTATAATGGAAAGTTATATTTTATACTTCAAATGAAGAGAAATAAATAACATAAAGCTAAACTTCTTGTTGTTTTTCTTGTGTTGCAGTAAGTATCACAACCCAAAGTCAAACTTCATTTATGCAGACAATAAAATTAAATTGATTATATTATACATAGATAGATATTATTTTAAGTAATTAAATACTTATGGATAACCAAAACATATCTGGCAAAATATTTTTATGTGAAATTGTTAAATTAAAGAAATTACTAAAGATTTTGTATTGATATTATGATTATGAGGCCGGTCGTGTCGCAGCGGCACGAGGTGTGACTGTAAAACCGACTGGTTGTGGGTTCGATTCCCACTCGAGGAGATGAAATATTTACTTAAATTTATATTTCAATTTCTTCGCTCTGGTGTCGAGGTTAAGCACGGCGTTGAGTTCTGCCACTCAACACGCAGTGCCTCCAGAACTCGGCAGAAAGTGGGGAATGGAGTGTCTTAACACTAGGTTCCCTCTGCCTACCCTGCTGTGTGCGGGATACAGCGTGAAGCTGATTTACTAAAGATTTTTTTATAATTACCTATTATGGTTAGTCATAAAAAGGGATTGTAATATAGTGGAGCAGTGTCTGAATGTAAACACAGTGTTTGTATATATATTAATGTCATGACACTGGGTTGTTCTTTCTAGAATTTGATATGTACAGTATAATGCTGAAGAAAAAATAATTATATAAATTTTAGCTTTACACTGTATCATCACCCATTCCAGAACCCGAGAACTTAGTGTTAAGATACTTTGTAGTCGTTAAGACACTTCCCTTCCTCATTTTCCAAATTCAGGAGGAATTGCATGTTGAGTGTTGAAATACAATACCACTAAAGCAAAAAAACTAAAAAAAATCATTCCCTTGAGTGAACCCACAATCATTACTTTCACAATCGCATACTTGTGCCCTTGCACCATGACTGCTCTGTTATTTTTTACAATTACAATTTTACATTTTAAGTACATACATTTCAAGACATGTTTTTAGCACTAAACATGATTTAATTCATTTTAATGTAAATAACTAAACATATTCAGAATTTTAAAATTCATATAAAAAATATTTTGCATATAATATTACATAATAATAAACTAATAACTTAAAAATTATCATCAGCAATAAGAAGTCCATTCTATATAATGAATATTGTTGAATTATTCATACCTGTGTCCTCACATCCTACACATGTGATATAAGTGGGGAAGGGAAGTGTGGAAGGTTAGAGCCTAGAGGCATCGAGAGAGTGAAGGAAGCTAGATAATTAATATTAGCATAAATTGTGTAATTAACACAACATGCCATTGAATTTGCTCACTCTATTGTGTTGTGTGTAATAAATGAAATTGAAAGTAATTGTTGTAGTATAGTGTAACTATTTAATAGTTTTTATTTTTTAAGTGAAGTCGATGTCGCAGTTTATGCTTATTAAACCCACTTTCCACTGGCTGGAAGAGATCTCTTATAAATACAAAGTTAGTTCACCTTTGCAAATTAAGTGTCTTAGATGTTTTATTTTTCTTATGTATTTTAGTACAATAAAGAATAATATTTTATTTAATTTTAGCTAATATAAAAGAAATTAAATTTATAATGTGGAAAGTGAATGTATATTTTTGATAATTTTTATAGTTAGAGCTGGTAAGCATATGAACTGTAAGAGTAACAGATCGATAGTGGACTGCATTACTGCATGGCTAATGTGCGGCATGAGAGATTGTGTACCTGGGTGTTCTTCCCGTGCCTGGAGTTGGCCATGGCGTGAGGCGCCGGCAGCGGCTTGTTCGCCCACACCGAGTCTGCGGCACGCACCGACCGCGTCTCCAACATGACACCCGGGGCCCGTCTCACTGGTACATGCCGCCCTCGCCCACCACTGCACTGCACCGCACTGCACCACTACACAAAATACACCACCAAACCGCCAAAACCCACAACCACCTATTGTTTGCAATACGACGTGCGAAATTACGTTCGAGAGCTATTTCACGATCGAAGGGAACGTTACGACTGCATCGCTCTTTATTTTCAAAGAATATCCTTTTTATTAAAATATTAAATAATAATGTTTCATTTATTCTTTATCCGTTGCCGTCTATTAAGTATCCGGAAGATATTACAACATTTATAATTTTAACAAAATTTTCACATAAGTCGGTGGGGCAGCGACGAATCAATAGACAAAAGAAAGGATTTATTTTTATTGGTCGGCAAGGTATAGACAATGTTAAAAATTTATATTTACAATATATTGTATTTAGCAATTTGATATTAATATTGTAATATTTATATGTCAATGTGATGAAATATAATATAAAAAACTTACTTAATATAATTAGAGCATTTTCCATATTTGACAGTTAATACACAAATATATAACTATTTTAGATCTGTGATATTTACGAAGCTCAGCATTTTTGTTTTGATCTGTGCGCCTGTCAAACGATATTGTTGGTCTATGACTGTCACGTTTACTTAAGTTGTAACTAGCTATCATATCGTCGACGTATTGGAAAAAAATTAAATTACATAGAACACTAGTGTGCCTCAAATGTAGTGACATTATTTGATTTACTTTATTACAATGTCTGATTCTGAAGGAAGTAATTTTTCGGGTAGCGGTTCTGACGCCGGTAGTGTAGCTTCTAATCGTTCCCGGAGAAGTGGTGTATCAAATCGTTCTGGTAGATCAGCCTCCCGATCGCGATCCCGGTCGCAATCGGGCAGTAGAAGCCCTTCTAAATCGGTGTCGAGGTCACGCTCTAGGTCTCGATCTCGCTCACGCTCCCGCTCCAGGTAACAACAACGCTAATAACATTAAAAATAAAAATCTATTAGTAATGAAATCTAATGTGATTACGTGATTTTACAGAAGCCGCTCAGCCGGCTCCGACGGTAGCCGCAACAGAGATGACGAAGCTAAAGAGGCATCTGGAGATGAAGAAGTAGAGGTATTCAAATATTTTATATATGTTATGATAGTAGAAGAATTTATAGTTAAATTTCTTAACCTATTATTAATGTCAAGTATCGTTATCTAAACAATATGTAGAGATATGAATTCACTTTGATAACAATATGTTTAATAACTAACAACATTGCATATTGATAAATAAAAAAAGTGTTTATATTTTATTTTAGGATGAACAAGAACCTGAGGGTGATGATCTAGTAGACTCTGAAGAGTATGATGAAGATGAAGAAGAGGAAAGGCGTAGGAAGAAACGAAAAAAGGACAGCCGCTATGGAGGTTTCATTATTGATGAAGCTGAGGTACACAATTTAATTTCTTGTATATGTCAAAATATATATAAAATATATGAAAATTTAGACAAGCTTCTACTTTGAGTAGTTATTAAATATTATTTACCATCTACTGTAACCATATATAATTTCATGAAGAAGAAATCCTTTGAAGTTATGTTTTTTAATGGTTAATTTAGACAAAAACTAAAAGCAAATCTTAATGCTATATTTTTGAAATTTCATTTCATACAATAAAGACTATTTTGTTTCTATGGAAATAAAATAATTTTACTTAAGTAAAACAAAATTACAAAGCTCATTTTATGAGGAATCTATTCTGTTACATTTAAACATAAAACTATTTAAACATAGATGGTGTACGCTTTAACCGCCTCCGCTTTGCAAACGATATAGTTGTTCTAGCAGATGACTTCCAAAACCTATAACAAATATTACAAGATCTGTCTACAGCCTCCATTGTGTATGTCTAATAATTAATTAATACTCTAAATATAAAAATTATGTACAAATAAATCTATTTAGATCACATGATAGTGGATGGGAACCGGAATGTAATCACCCTCTGGTCTGATTAGTTATCACCTTCAACAGTTCGGGTCAACCGTGAGATAAAACTCTGTATTTTACAGGGGTAGGCTAGTACATTTTGTAATATGTCAGATATATATAGGAGCAAATGATCCATGACACTAACGTCGTGCGTTTGATTATTGTATCTTGTCGGTCATGTAGTATGGTGCGGATAAAAAAGAACGTACTAGGTTATGTTGGGTAGATACCCAACATGCCGCAACCATATGCGTGCATAATGCGTCTGTTATTGAAGTGCTCGGTCGTCCGGCACCCTCTTCGTCCCTCACATAACGATAAAAGTCGGTCCAAGGTAGCTTCTCCGTATGCCATAGTGAACAGTTGGAATGCATCCGCGCACTTAATTTCGTTTTGCACACAAAATTTGATACAGGTTCTTTGATCCATTTTTTTGAATAGGTAAAAATCGAAGACGAGCCAAAACACGTGCAAGCAAAGCAGCTGTCAACAATTAACTGAACATTCAAAATGACCGAAATCGTCGGCATAATATGAGAGACATGAGTACCTATATAACGTCACAAAAAAATCGAAATTCGTAACACTTCGTATATAGAGTCGAAGCGTCAGCACTCCTTTTACGGTAACAGCATATAGGTTAAAATATTTTAAACCCATATGAAAAGAAATGAATTAAGATACCTCAACAGTTTAGACGTAGGATTTTTTTTTATTTCACTATGTTTTCTATACGTGTATTTCGTGTGATGCAGTTACGCATACGTAATAACGTAAACACCTACTACTACAAAAATACTACTAAAGGTTAAACAACTTTGAACTGATTTGACGGCAACGTCAATACCTACGACTAGATTTCAGAAGGAGGCGTATGCGGCGGTTTCCCTTAGATAGGTTTATGTCTGCGTGCGTCGTTCTTGACAAATGGCGTTTAATTTTACAACGATCATTACGATACATTTTATTATTTATTTTGTTTGAGAAAATCACTTTTTCATTTTTGAGAAAAAAAGGTATTAGTATTAGGCTTTTGTAGAGTAGTTAAAACTGTGGTTTCATTTAAAGGGGTGCTGACAAGAACACTCTGTATATTATAATTTTTTATATCTTTATTGAGACTTTACTGTACTATATTTATTATTAGCAGGAAATGATTACAATAAAATATAGTTGTTTACATTCATGTACACTGTTATACCCATTACAATATAATTTGAAAAGCATACACTTCTATATATTGATACAAAGAGCAGCTATAGTATCGTGGGCACGTATATTGTAGTTACGTAATAATTGTTATTTTTCATTATAAGTGTTTTTATTTTATGTATATAATTTGTTTATAGGTGGATGACGAAGTTGACGAAGATGACGAATGGGAGGAAGGAGCACAAGAAATGGGTATTGTTGGTAATGAAGTTGATGAAATTGGACCAACTGCTCGAGAAATTGAAGGACGCCGTCGAGGAACTAACCTATGGGATTCACAGAAAGAGGAGGAAATTGAAGAATATTTGAGGAATAAATATGCGGATGAATCAGCAGCTCTCAGACATTTTGGTGAAGGTGGCGAAGAAATGTCAGATGAGATTACCCAACAGACACTCCTACCAGGAATTAAAGACCCAAATTTATGGATGGTGAAGTGCAGAATAGGTGAAGAAAAAGCCACTGTTCTGTTACTCATGAGAAAGTTCATTACTTATCAAAATTCTGAAAATCCCTTCAAAATTAAATCAGTCGTTGCACCTGAGGGAGTGAAAGGTTATATTTACATAGAAGCTTACAAGCAACCTCATGTTAAGGCTATAATAGAAAATGTTGGTAATTTAAAAATGGGTATTTATAAGCAGGAGATGGTGCCTATAAAGGAAATGACAGATGTTCTTAGAGTAGTCAAAGAACAGTCTGGCTTGAAACCAAAGCAGTGGGTCAGGTTAAAGAGAGGTCTTTACAAGGATGACATAGCTCAAGTTGACTATGTGGACCTGGCTCAGAACCAAGTCCATCTCAAGCTTCTACCAAGAATTGACTACACCAGGTTGAGAGGAGCACTGAGAACTGTACAAAGTGAAAGTGAGGCAGCGAAACGCAAGAAAAAGCGTCGTCCTGCCGCAAAACCCTTTGATCCTGAAGCTATCCGCGCTATCGGGGGAGAAGTGACTTCAGACGGTGACTTCCTCATATTTGAAGGAAATAGATATTCTAGGAAGGGTTTTCTATACAAAAACTTTACGATGTCTGCTATATTAGCGGAAGGTGTTAAGCCAACGTTAACAGAGCTGGAAAGATTTGAAGAGCAACCTGAAGGTATTGATATAGAACTCGCGGCGCCCGCCAAAGACGATCCGACAAGCTTGCACTCGTTTTCAATGGGAGATAACGTGGAAGTGTGCTCCGGGGATCTCGCCAACCTCCAGGCGCGCATCATCGCTATCGACGGCTCCATGATAACTGTTATGCCGAAGCACGATGCATTGAAAGACCCACTGGTTTTCAAGCCCAACGAGTTACGCAAGTATTTCAAGCAGGGAGATCACGTGAAGGTGTTGGCAGGCCGCTACGAAGGCGACACGGGGCTCATAGTGCGTGTCGAGCCGCACCGCGTCGTGCTCGTGTCCGACCTCACCATGCACGAGCTGGAGGTGCTGCCCAGAGACCTGCAGCTGTGCTCCGATATGGCCACCGGCGTGGATTCGCTGGGTCAGTTCCAGTGGGGCGATATGGTGCTGCTGGACGCACAAACCGTGGGCGTCATCGTGCGCCTCGAGAAGGAGAATTTCCACGTGCTCGGCATGCAGGGAAAGGTGATCGAGTGCAAACCGCAGGCTCTGCAGAAGCGCCGCGAAAACCGCTTTACGCGCGCGCTCGACTCCGAACACAATTCTATACAAAAGAAGGACATCGTGAAGGTGATCGACGGGCCGCACGCCGGCCGCGAGGGCGAGATCAAGCACCTCTACCGCAACTTCGCCTTCCTGCAGTCGCGCATGTACCTCGACAACGGCGGCATCTTCGTGTGCAAGACGCGCCACCTGCAGCTCGCGGGCGGCGCCAAGGCCGGCGCGCCCTCCGCGCTCGCGCTCGGGTTCATGTCGCCGCGCATACAGTCGCCCATGCACCCCTCGCGCGGGGGGCGCGGCGGCGGGCGGGGCGGGCGCGGGCGCGGGGGGCCCGGCGGCGGGGGCGGCGTGTCGCGCGACCGGGAGCTCATCGGCGAGACCATCAAGATCACGGGCGGGCCGTACAAGGGCAACGTGGGCATCGTGCGCGACGCGACGGGCAGCACGGCGCGCGTGGAGCTGCACGCCACGTGCCAGACCATCTCCGTGGACCGCGGGCACATCGCGGCGGCGGGCGGCGCGCGCGGCGCGGGCGCGGCGGCGGGCGGCGCGTCCTCGTACGGGCGCACGCCCACGCGCGGGCTGGGCGCGCACACGCCGTCGTACCGCGAGGGCTTCAAGACGCCCATGCAGGGCGCGCAGACGCCCGTGTACGAGGCGGGCTCGCGCACGCCGCACTACGGCGCGGGCGGCGCCAGCACGCCGGCGCACGACGGCGCGGGCGCGCGCACGCCGGCGCACGGCGCGTGGGACGCGGGCGCGCACACGCCGCGCCCCGACCTGGACCTGGCGCTGCTCAACCTGCCCGCGGACGCGTACCAGGGGCCCTTCACGCCGCAGACGCCGGGCACCATGTACGGCTCCGACCACACCTACAGCCCGTACCGGCCCAGCCCGGGCTACCTGGGCACGCCGTCGCCGGGCTCGCCGGCGGGCGGCGCGGGCGGCAGCGAGGCGGGCGACGCGGGCGAGGAGTGGCACGCGCCCGAGCTGGAGGTGCGCGTGCGCGGCGGCGTGGAGGCGGGGCTGCGCGGGCAGGTGGGCGCGGTGCGCGGCGTGTCGGGCGCGCAGTGCGCGGTGTGGCTGCCGCTGGAGGACCGCGTGGTGAGCGTGCCGGCGCACCAGCTGGAGCCCGTGGTGCCGCACGCGGGGGACCGCGTCAAGGTCATCGCGGGCGAGGACCGCGACGCGGTGGGGCAGCTCATCTCCATAGAGAACCAGGAGGGCGTGGTAAAGTTCGGGCAGGACGATATCAAGATCATGCAGCTGCGACACCTCTGCAAGATGGCCTCCACATAGTTCCAATCCTCTCGTATATAAGTTTGATCGCATCATTCTATTTTATTTGCACTCAGACCGTGCTCTCGTGTCACCGAATAAAACAAAATATATATTAAGAAAATCTATATCCTGTGATAAATTATAGTTTTTCATCCTCATCTTGATACACATATAAAGAGACACGTAAATATTCATATACTACATGTGACACTATTAGTTTTACTATGAAACATTGTATTTTTAAATTTAAACTATTTGTTATTAAAAAACATTTTCAAATAATAAATAAATAATATTACTAAACCCTTATATTTCGAAAACTCTTTCCTGACTTTATGCACAAATTAATTACAAACTGTGTTACTCGTTAGTAAAATACCAAAGAATATAATGCTTTGACATACAAGTACTTAGAATATACACAGCAGGGTAGGCAGGGGGAACCTAGTGTTAAGACACTCCGTTCCCCACTTTCTGCCGAATTCTGGAGGCATCGCGTGTTGAGTGGCAGAACTCAACGCCGCGCTTTATCCCGACACCAGAGCGAAGAAATGGAAATATAAATTTAAGTAAATATTTTATCTGCCACGCGCTACGCCACGACTGGAAAATTGCTAAATATATTCCCATTTACGTTGTATTAGTTATATCTTAGCCTTAGACAGGGGCCGCAGCCTTTTTCCCGATTGGCTGTTGTATAGTATACTTTATATGAAACTATTCACAGGGAAAAATAAACACAAAAAAGATTTTATAAACATTTATTGAATAAATAATACAAAAATGTTATCGAACTGGAGTTTCGAGAAATTTTCATTATCTAATTCCATAAACAAACTGAGCAAATCACTACGAACGATTACATAGAATAAAGTCACCAATAATTTAAACGATTACATCGAAAAATTTTACACGTTTGTTGTAAACATTGTCTAACGCTATATTTAATTTTATTATCAACAAAATGTCCGTACAGTATTGACTTATGATTGAATATTTATTTATACATCGGTTATATTATATATGCATGTATAAAGTAGGGGATAAATGCCCGAAATGCGACGAGTTTGAAGAAAATGCGAAACCGTGACTGACCTAACTGACACAACTGACAAATTGAAATTTCAGAAAAAAAACTTACCACAAAACTGCAGTTGAGAAACAATATATATATACAAATAATATGTATTCAACATACATAATAGAAATAATCAACAAAATTTCACATTTATAATAAACAAACTTCTTAAATCAACGACTCCGTTAATTATGCGACTTACCACAGAACGTCATGGCTGTGATACACGTACTAGGACCATACTGCCACTCACAGACGCCACTTAACTTTTAACAAGCATTAAACTAATTAAAAGTTATTAAGTTTAGCTGAATTCATTACGTCAGTTCTTCTCAGGTCTGAAATGCATTAGCTTTAGTCCAACGTTGATAAATTATTTGACGAGAAACGATAAATTCTTTTTATTTAGCTGGACTTTCTTGTATGCCAGTGTATGACAGCATATACGGTGTTGCCAGTAAATAGCATGCTCGTTTCAAGCACGTGTATGACGACCATACAAAGATAGCGGAATGACCAGTGGTTCCCCCTAAGTACTAAAACAATAACTTACTCTAAAAAAGGTCCAATTTATACAACACGCGGACCGCCGATACGAATCCACAATTAAATATTGACATCGAAATCTCATATTTCGAGGTGACTCGAAATTCAATTAAAAATTTTAAAATAATTTTAAAATTTTAAAAGTTGCTAAAATTGTATGACAATTGAATGATCATTATGGTATTAGATTTTTAAGAATATCGATATCAGATTTCGATTGTCAAAGGCCGTATTCGATATATTGACATATCTAACTATACAAAAGACGCTAGGCCTCTATCTAAAATTAAGAATAACGTGACGCGGTAAAACCACAATCTTATATATATTAAAACGAAATGGGATCTGCACCCGTTTACCGCGCAACGTTATATCAGATCTATCAATTTTTAATCTATCGACCGTGAAGCGATTATTCAATATACAAACTACGAAATACAAATAAAATAAATATATACAAAACATCAAATTTTATATTCAATTCAATTTTATTGAACATTGAAGCGAATTACAATAATATTTTATTATTTGTTTAAATGATTCGTTTTATATAACATTACATATGATGGTAGGAATGGTAACAATATATGATACCATATAAGTAATAAGTTATTTTTTACAGAAATCTAATAACATATATATTTTTTACAATCTCACATGTGATGCACGATATACATACATACAAAATCTCATTTATTATTTTTTAAATTAAATTTTAAATTTAAATAATGTGTTGCATTTAGTTATAACCTCACAGAGGCAAACTAAAACTTCTACAATAAACAATTAATAAAAAATAAAATATCATATACATCCACCACTTCATAATTCTCATTGTAATTAAACAAAATCCAATCACAATCTCCAAAAAAAAAATCAATTTAAATTTGGCAACAAAAGAAACAAAATGTACTAAAAACAACTACAAATTTATAATAAGTAAACTAACAATACAAAAAAAATTAAAAAAAAACCAAGTTTGACTATCATATTAGAAATACACTAACTTGGTTGTACTAAACTGTAGTGATAAGAGATAAGAGGTCTCACGAGGCGTACATCCTCTTGACGTCCCCTTTATACCTCTTGAAAAAAATACTTTAAGAGATGTCTAACAAGGTGTGCGACCACTTGATGACCTCTGTATCTCTCAAGCTATAGTGAAAAGAGATCAAAGATCATATGAGGCGTACGTCCTCTTGACGACCAATTTATACAACTCTTGAGGGAAAAAATGTAAAGAAGTCCCTCACATGACGTACAACCTCTTAATGACCTCTGTATCCCTCAAATTGTAGTAATAGGTCCCTCACGAGGCGTACATCCTCTTGATGTCCTCCTTGTACCTCTCCTGTATGTCTTTCCTCTTGATCTTGAAGGCGGCGGTGACGAGCCCCATATCCGGCGACCACACTTCAGTACATAGCTTGACTGCAGCTGGAACTTCGAATTTTTCTAGACCACCTGCAATTTCATGTTATTTGTATTATTATTTTAGTTTATTAACTTTATTACTTTGTTCAGGACAAAAATATTTGTATGGCATTAAGGTGGTTTTCATTAAATTTTATTTAGGATAACTACCATTTTACTGAATAACATAATTGTAACTTATATATTGGAAAGAAATGGCCTGGCCAGCTTTAACACCATATATAAAAAATTAAGATAATTTTAACTGAAAACAACAAGTTCAAAGCCAACTAATGAAAATAGGATCGTATTTCCTCGCATGGTCTAAAAATTTTCTAGCCACCAGTCCTCCAAAATAGCATTTTGGCATAAAATATTAAAGTTGCTGTCAACAATCACTCTGCCGCCACTTCTGCCAGATGCCAGGGATAGGGTACTAACCTCATAAATTCCACTAATCCTATTATTAAGAAAAGGAAAAAAAAACTCACATTTTCTTGCATGATCTGCCAGTTCTCTCACAACAGCTTTCTCCATGGTGGCATTTTGGCATAACGTATCAAAGTTGCCATCGACTCCCACTCTGGCTGCCAGTTCAGCCAAATGCCTGGGATTTGGCACTAGTAGCGCCACTGTGTAGGTTTTGGAGCTATCGCCGTACACACATATGTTTTCCACTATTGGGCAGGTCTTTAGTTCGGCTTCTACTTTGCCTAGAGATACGTATTCGCCCGCTTGGAGTTTGACGAGGTCTTTTTTGCGATCTGTAATATGGAATTGATTGGTTTCTTTATTGATAGGTTATTTTTAGAGATGTATAATTGAAATAAGCTTTTTTTATTTATTTGGCTGTATTTTTTTTACAGTTAATATTCGTGACAATTATAAATGACACTAAATTACACATATACTCAATGAAATGTAATCAGCATGTCAAAATATCTTAGGCAATACAAACCTATAATTTTAATACATCCATCAGGATGCAACTCCGCGATATCTCCAGAACGGAACCAGCGCGTGCCGTTCTCGTCTTTGAACTCTTCCTTTGTCTTTTCTGGGTTTCGGTAGTAGCCTTCCGCCACGCATTCACCGCCTATAACCACTTCACCCTGGGAAAAATATAATTAAGTATAATAATCTCAACTTTATGCTTTGGTGAAAAAAAATTAAGACACCTTTCTAAATTTTGGCCAACTAATCGGCTAAGCTGTTCACAGTTTCGGTGGATTTTCTTGACTTTTTTTTGTTGATTATTAAAGTAATAAAATTCAAATAAAATTGTAATCATTTCACTGCATAACTTTTTCAAGAATATAAGAAAGAATAGCTTGTGGTCTTGCTCTACGACATCCTCAATCTTAAGCTAAGATCCGTTCTTAAGAGCGGAAATAAGTAAAAATATAAAAAAATATATATTATAATCAATTTAATATAAAATAAATGTCACCTGTGGGTATGGTTTGTTCTGCACGCGGTAGTTGCCCTCCTCCCAGTTGACCAGCTTGATGTCGGTGCCGGAGGTGGGCGCGCCCACGCGGCCGGTGGAGCGGTCGTGGGGGTCCATGACGGTGGCGCAGGAGGTGGTCTCGGTGAGCCCGTAGCCGGCCGCCACGTCGCAGGCCAGGCACAGGCGCACCTGCGCGTGCGTGTCGGGCGCCAGCGGCGCGCCGCCCGAGATCATGAGCCGCACGCGCCCGCCCAGCAGCGCGCGGATCTTCTTGAACACCTGCGCACAGTACATTACTATTACCGCCCGCCGTTTGCCGCGTATAAAAATAAAAACAAAATCTCGTTCATAAATATTCCCAATCAAAGAAATAAAATATTAAATATTTTCATTTTTTCGCTCTACTGTCGAGGCAAAGTGAGTCGTTGAACTTCGTCAGCATACAATGCTTCCAAAATTCCACAACAAGTGGGGAGCGGAATATCTTAACACTCCCCCCTAGACTCCCTTTGACTACTGTTGTGGCTTGGTCTAACTGATATGGGATACATCCCATAAAATTTTACAAATTTTATAAATGTGACTGCTTGTGACGATGGATGTTTGTTCCGCTTTCACGTAATAACTACCGAACCGATTTAGATAAAATTTTACAGTAATAAAGCTTTTACATCAGAATACAATTTATCTATGTTTTACATATATTTATGTTTATTAACAATACATTTAAGCGGACATTGGCGCGTGTATGTCAAATTTGTAAAATTCTGCTAACAGAGACGAAAATATGTTACAAATATCTAATAATTTCGACATAGGTGGTCAGAGCGCTTGGATGTTTACCAAGAGGCGCGGATTCGACTCCCACTACGATTGAATTTTTTAAACATTTTACAACACAAGTACTCACAATCTGATCCAATATGGGCGTGGCGTATCCCCTCCTCACCCAGGCCTGCTTGTACGCGTACGCCCACTTGAAGAACGCGCCCGCCAGCTCCCCGCTGCGGGACACCTTGTCCGTTATGCCTTTGCTTATGCGGTCCATTATTAGCTGTGGGGAATTAAAATACAAATAAATATTTAAGTAAGTCATAGGCTTAGGGGCCCAAACGCGAAGGTTGTGGGTTCCAATTCACCTGAGGGGAATTAATTATTTAATATTTTCATTTCCTTGTTCTGGTAACAAGACAAAGCGCGGCATTGAGTTCCTCCACTTGACATGCAATGACTCGAAAATTCGATAGATACTAGTACAGTGTCTTAAGCTGAGTGAAACAGAAGCAGTGCAGGAAAAACTTTCAACTCTTAATGTTTACGAAGATCACTAAATTGTAGTATAATAAAATTTCAGTAGTGTCAGTCCTACAAGAAGATCGTCTCAGAAGACTATTAATATACGAGAAATAATGTTTTTGGCCATATAAAATAGATGAAAAAAAAAACTTTACGCTGTAACTTGCGTAAGGCAGTGTAACAGAATCACCTTTTGTCTAACCAAAGTAGACGTTACAATATTTTTTTACCCCGAGATCGAACCCACAACCATCGCATTTACAGTCAAACTTACTAAAAACATTTTTCATAGTACCTCAAGTATATTTGTAAGAAAATTAATTAACTTGATACATTACAAACTGTACACAATGTAATCAATATAATTAGCAAGTGTCACGTTAATTAAACATAATTGTTATAAATGGCGTCTTATCTATTAATCTTAGTTAATGGTATTCTTAATTAAAGTACGATTTTTTATTTTTATTAATGAACAAAATAGGATTTGTGATCATGGTTTTGATCATTTTTTAATCTAATTTTATTTTGTTTTTTTTTATGGAAGTGCTGATGATGGTAAGTGATCACCGCCGTCCACTACCCCATGTAACACAAGAGGAGCTGCAGGTGCGTTGTCGGCCGCCAAGGTAAAATACGCGCTTTTTGAAGGTACCCACCCAGATCGTATCGACCTGGAAACACTGCCACAGGTAGGCCATTCTACAGTTGTGGCGTGGCAAAAGGTAGTTCCTGTGAAACCGCACAGTACTGTAGTATTAAATAGCACTCACCGGTACAGTAGTGATGCAAGTAGGTTGCAGTATGGTGGCATCGCCGTGAGTGCCCTTCATGATCTTGCTGGATGTGTCTAACATCGTCAATGGAGTTGAATAACCAATGGGCACACCTGGAATATAAAAGCACAGTATTAAGCTATACTAATATTATAAAACTAAAGTTTGTCTGCTTGAACACTCTAAACTTAGGTACTACAGGTTTCAATTAAAAAAAAAACATTTTTATAATAATACACAATATAATTTTTTAAAGTTATCTATTGTGTGAGACTAAACTTTAAGCAACATTTAGTGTTTTACACTAGTTACAATAAAAAGCAATTCATTCATATATTATTTAACTAATATAATAATTAAATTGCAACTTTGCTTTTATAAAATATAGTAGGCGTAGGCATGACCACTCACCTCCAACGATACACAAGCTCTCAGCCAACAACTCGAACACGTGGGCCAACGGCAGGAACCCCATGAGCATGTCCCCTTCATATATGGGCATGGCGTCCGCAAAGGCCTTGAGGGTGGCCAACATGTTTCTGTGTGAGAGTATGACTCCCTTGGGCACACCGGTTGAGCCTGACGTGTACATTATGATTGCTGTGTCACTGGGTGATGGTTGTACTGGTTCTGAAAACGAGGAAATAACACTAATATTATATTTTTTCTCTCATCAGATCATGCATTCATGTATATGCATACATAAACAACAGTAACTTAGTGTTAAGACACTCCGTTCCCGCGCATTGTATAATTTTAGAAACATTGCTTGTGTGAAGTGGTGGGGCTCAACGCTGCATTTTGTCTAGTTTGAAAGCGGGGATTAAATTTGCAACGAGAAATTCTTATCCTAATTTGCTTGCTCTTTTAACAAAGTTGAATTCCGCCACTCAACACGCAATATTTCAAAAATTATGCCAAGTATGGGGAACGGAGTGCCTTAGCATTAATTTACTTCTGCCTACTCTACTATAAGCATATATATATGTATATATTTTTATTATTTATTTCTTGCTTTTAAATATATATCACACAAAAAATATTTAGCTATTAACTATAACTAAATTTTGTTAATCATTTGAAAGAAAATATTTTTTTTTTTAATTTTCTTTAAAGGAACCAAGGGAAAATAAAAATATAACAGCATATAAGATATCCACTCAATTTTTCCTATACATTCAAATAAAAAAAAAATAACAACACAAACTCACCAATCTTAGACTGTTTGCCTAATCCCAACACATCCTTATAACCAACTATCTTGATGCCTTCTTTGTACCCATCCTTCTCTGTAGTCTTGAGCTGGTCCTCCATATAAATAATAGTATCAACTTTTGGTGTTTTTGCAAGAATTTTCTTAAATTTGGGCAATAGTTCGTGAGTAGTTATGACTGTGGATACTTCAGTTTCATTGATACCGTGAGCTATGGCGTCGTCGCCGAGCGTTGCGTAGATTGTTACGACTGGTAGAAGAAAAGATTATTATAAAATGGAGAAAAACATATAAATAACTAAGTAAATGGTACCTTTTATTTTCTCAACAAATATATATTCTTTGTTTTAACTTTTGAATTTGACAAAAAAAATCTTAATAATATATTTATTTAATTCAATTATAGCTTAGCTGGATTAATAATAGTAGTTGGATTGGCTTTTTCTTAAGACATAATTAAATTTCAAATAAACTTTACATGTTATAGTTAAACATGTAAAGTTAAAAAAAATAAATAAATATAAATTACCAGGTATACTCTGAGTAAAACAGCCGTGAGCCGCAACCATCCACTCAGCTCGGGTTTCCGCAAACATGACGACGTTGGTGCGAGGTTGGCATCCGAGCTCACGTAACCCAGCACCGAACTCGCGCGCCTCTTGAACCACTTCGTCGTATGTACGCCATACGTAATCACCCATTTTGTACTATTACAGAATGAAAAATTATAGAAATAAATGTTTAAATACGATAACAGCGAAATTAAATTCATAACTTTTTATGAAAATGACGCGGACAGAGAAATATGAAATTCGGAACAGCTATACATAATTATAATTTTTAACAAAAAAATCTGAATTCTTCAATTTTTACCGGATTCCATAATCAGAACTTAACCAAACTATCCTTGAAGTGTATCCTTTCCAATACTATTAGAGTCATCGTAATCAGTTGGCGTGATATTAAGTCCGTCCATTTGTTGCGCACATACGTAATGCAAATATAAGAATTATGTAATTTTCTCATAGCAACAATTGTCAGAAATGGACCAAAATAAAATGGGACTACACGGAAAGCACTAGCTCTCAAATAAAAATTTAATCGTAGTTGTCTCCTCAAATTTTTGGATTTAAGTTTCACTCCGTAATGACACTTTTATAGAATCTAATTATGAAGTTTGCAAGAGGTCGTCGTAGCTAGTAGTCGTCGGCTTAACCGTGAGGGCTCGATCGCCACAGGGAGGAACAAAATATTAAATATTTTTATTTCCCTGTTCTGGTAAAACAAAAGGTTGCGTTAAGTTTCGTAAAATGTCCTCTAAACTGGGCGGTGCACGGCGTGTCTTAACAACAGGATTCCCTCTTCCTGCCATGTCATACATGGTTGTAACTAAAACAAAAAACCAACCTTCTTAAAAACTCTTCCATTAGGCTGTAGCTCATCCTCCTCACTCAACACGGTCCTGGTGCCGAGGCAGGGTCTCTGCCTCCAGCGGGCGGCAGCAGCACGCAGCATGCTCTCCATGGTGGTGACGCCATCGCGTATCAGACGCAGGTGTAAGTCACACGGGGTTGATATTGAACGCACTGTTATACTGTCTGCCGTTGATTCTATTATGCGAGCCTGGAAGTTTTTTGTTTTGTTTGATATATGTATGTATGTAAAATATAGTATACAATTATTTTTAACGCATAAGCTTAGAACAAAACACAAATAAAATATCAATAGAATACGTTTATGCTATACGGTTTCCCAATTTTTTTTGAAAAAAAAAAAATGGAGAAATGTCAATGTACGCGAAAAAAAAATTACAAATTTGAGTTACGTCTTCTCCAATATTTCAAGCAGTGCAAATATATAAATATTATTGTTGCACCAAATGTGCTGCATGTGTGTAAAACTTTTCCTTTATTGACAATACAAGACTAGGCAAATCATTAATTTATTTTCTCATTGTAAGTACGTTTTTTGCATATTTTTTTTGTGTAAAATAATTAAGTATAATATACATATTGTTTTTGTAGTCGTTTTTATAGTATGAAAATAAAGAATTAAGAAAACTGTATATTTTTTTAGAAATTTGTTACTATATAATTCATAGGCTTAGAAACTAAATCGGTTGCGATAACAAGAACATAAATTATAAGTTCATTTTATTAGATTTCTACTAATATTAGCATTTGGCGTCCTTCTGGGAGTCAAATTAATTTTACTACAATGTAATACGATATTTCATAAAAACTTCTTACGGAACTTTTGTGAGAGCTCAAATTCTGTTGTGTACCTTAAGATATCCATTACTAAGATTTATTGTAGAATTCAAAAAAAAACAAAAGATTTTTTAGGTTTACCAAGAATCTTTATAAATAGCAGGAAAATGAATAAGAAAATATTTTTTATATTTCCTACACAGTAAGTAAACATAATTTGATCACGTATCATAAAATACATTGTATATTATATTTGAGGCCGGTCGTGGCGCAGCGGCACGAGGTGTGACTGCAAAACCGACTGGTTGTGGGTTCGATCCCCACTCGAGGAGATGAAATATTTACTTAAATTTATATTTCCATTTCTTCGCTC
>DWQW01003541.1:0-22380 GCA_018249695.1 Heliconius erato demophoon | reverse complement strand
GAGAAATACTCTACATAATGGTGAAAACCGCATCAAAATCCGTTGGGTGGTTTAGAAGAAGATAACGTAGAAAGGCCAGACAGAGAAAAAAATCGTTCTTATTTTATAAGATATAGAGATAGAGATAACCCAAAATTCCAAAATTGAATTATTTGCCAGAACATAGTGGAACAAATCTAGCAAAAACAAACAAAATTCCAGTAATTGATAAAAATATTTCATTAGATCAACAAGAAAAATAACAAAATATTTAAATTAAAAGACAATATTAAATTTTATATTTAAATATTAAAAAAATATTCCACAGCTGTTGATATGCTGTCATAATATTGACAGTGACATATGCAGTTTGTTCTGTCAATATGTTTTTATATTGTTATTGACAGTTAAGTTGAAGGACTTTACTACAATTTAGGAGTTAAGACTGCTCAACACGATGTCCGAAGCAATAATATTAATCTGTGATTAAATTAAATATTCATAGAATGAAATCTAGAACTAGTTTTAGACAAGTTACAACTGGAATTACTGCATTAATTATAGCATTTAAGCATAAGTTCAAGGAAACAATTTGCCATTGTTGTAATCATAATTTTCAATTACATTAGCTGGTTTGGCCATTTCCAATTTCACTATCAAATACAGTAGTTGCTATGGAAGGCGCATACGACGAAATCATATCCGACAATCCATTCTTCATAGAATTTAAAAAAGAATTTTCTAATTTATTTCAACATTGCATTTCACAATCTTGGGTAATATGTGTGCCTCGTATCGGAAGTTTAAATACGCGTGTGTTTACCGTCGAAGATTTCTGCGCCCATGTCTTAGTGCCTAGTGATGAACTACCAGAAACACATTACAGTACTCTCACAGAGAAACAGGTTACTGTGGCTAATAAAGTGATAACTTTGGAAGTTACAAAAGGATTGCCACTTCAAAGTCACATATTATTTGAAGAGACGTTTTATACTGAGGATTTTATAAAATATAAGGTATGGTGTGTAGAAAGCCCTTTAGAACCTAATTCTAATTTTGTGGATAATTCTATGACAAAGGATTGCCTGTTGTCTATCAATGACTGTATTGATTTACTCTGGACACAAGCGGCAGGTCGCCAAGTGTTAGATCAAATAGAAAACAATGTGCAAATATTTCTGAAGAAATACTCCTCATTACCTATAGCTATTGCACCTTTAAAAGAAGCAGTAAGTGAGTTGTATACTGAGTGTCTTCAAAGTACTTTACAAAATCGTAGACTTCGGGAAAAATGTAAAGCCTCCAAACATTTACTTGAAAATATGAAATTATCTGTTGAGACTTATATGCAATATTTATTATTTGACTCCATTTTTAAGCCTATTTGTACGATTTGTGCATATGAAGATTCACATTTAAATAAAAAGATTAGAAATATGTGTGATATCCAACTTAGAGATCTTGACATTAAAAAGGACTTGTATCATGCAGTGCCTAAAGCTAAACAAATATTATCTAAAATAGATACATATAATACTGTACTAGAAAAGGTATTATGCTTAAAACAAGCCTTAAATGCTATTAATAAAATTGACAAGAGTAACAATGTTATTCTTTTAACTGCTGATGATTTGTTACCAGTTTTTGTGTTCCTACTTATTAAGTCTGGGTTACCAAATTGGTATAGTCAATTGATGTATATGAAGGAGTTCCGATTCAGTGGTATTGGTAAAGGAGAAAGTGACGAAAGTGCATTTCTTATAACAACATTAGAAGCTGTCATAGAACATATTCAGTCAGGAGCCCTGGCAGGGCCACCAAACCCAGAGTCTTATTACTATGAAAGCAGTCTCACTGAAGATAACCTGAATGATAATTCACAAAGAAAAAGCAGTTTAACAGAATCTATATCAACAAATGACACAACTGGCAGAGAAGAAACATTAGAATACATATTTGATCTAATTAAAGCAAACAACACTGAACAAGTTCAACAGCTATTAGAAAAAAATCAAAAACACATGGATAATATACAACATAATGAAAAAATTTCAATAAAATTAACAGAAAATCAAGATGATGAAGATGAGGACGATGATGATGAAGACTATGATACAGAAATCTATCAAAGACTGTGCCATCCCTTATGTAATTGTAAAAAATGCTGTTCCAAAATATCAAAAAACCTTCTAAAGACTTCTCCAACAGTGTCATCAAGAGATAGTCATGGCCTTACACCTCTACATGTGGCTTCTATACATGGAAAAGCAAATATTGTGGAAATTCTTATTGAGATGGGGGCAAGAGTTAATGCAACTGACCTCAACGAGTGCACATCGCTGCACTATGCCGCTTCAAGAGGACATCAAAATGCTCTTCTGCTACTATTACATTCAGGGTCTAACATTAACCAAGCTAACATTGACAAAAACACTCCATTGCATTTAGCAGTCAATAACGGACACATGAGCTGTGTTAAAGCATTAATATATTTCGCTGAACACGGCAGAAAGAAACTGAGAATAAATTGTGTGAACGAACTAGGAAATAGACCACTGCATTTGGCATCTAAATGGGGTTATGAAGGTATAGCAAAGATACTGATAGAGAATGGTGCAGAGCCATCATTGCAAAACCGTAATGGCAAAACTGCATTCGACTTAGCCCATAATTTAAAAATATTGCAGGTGCTCAAATCAAGTATGCCCAATTTGTACGAATACATCCATATAACAAGTACAGATGTGAAAAGTTTGAATTGCAAATCTGACAGCCAAATAGCAATTAAATTACAGAACATCAAAATTAAAAATGATTCGAGTACCACAAATAAAACAGTAGAAAATTTAAAGAGAATTGAGCGCATCCTACAAGCTATATCTTATGGTGACATAAAGCTCGCTTGTTTTTATATGAATATTAACTACGAGAATTATATCAATGCAAACCCAGCACCCAGCGGAGCATCCTGCCACCCACTTTGTGAATGTCAAATGTGTAAAAAAACCCACGTGACAGCATCTGATTACGATGTTAACTTCCCCGATTCTAATGGATTGACGGCGTTGCACTACGCATCCAGATATGGTCTTGTTGAATTATGCAAAATTCTATTACTGCACAAGGCAAATGTGAATTTATGTGATAAAAAGGGTCAAACACCACTCCATTTAGCTGCCATAAACAATAAGACAGTGGTGATTAACTTTTTACTTGAGAATGGATCTAATATAAACGCTATAGATTTATCCGGAAACACCGTGTTACATGTTGCAAGTGAGATGGGTAACATAGGAGCTGCTAAGGTATTGTTGAATTACAATCCGAATATAACACTTATGAATGGGTCAGAGAAAACCGCTATAGATGTTGCTAAAGAGAAACTACATTTAACAATTATAGATTTAATAGAAAAGTATGCAAACAAAATGAAATAAGAACATAATTTTGATGCAAAAATTCTATGTTACAATTTTATCCTGTGTTTCTAGATAAGTGACATTATATGAGAATCAATATAAAATAACATTTTTAATAATTAATTAGTGACAAATAACACAACATTCCAAATTGTACAAAAGTATATAATATTATAATAATATATTTTTTAAAAATCATTAAAACTGAAAGTTTGACCTCAATTAAAAACTTAAAAGTAAAAGTCACTGGTCATATATAAACAAGGTAATTCTTAACGTAAATATTGTTCAAAATGTGTTGTGTTTATCTGGCCAAAGCTTTTTTGCTCATCTTTAGTTTTTTTTGCACAAATACTTTTAATTTTATTATATTTCTGTGCGTTTCTTGTGCCATACACGTCTTTATAAAACACTACCATAACTATAGTTGTTAGTGCAAAAATGCTAATATATGAATCAGCTTTAAAACACAATATGAATAAGAATACAAAGTTTTAAATATTTAGTTCACTTTTGCACCAACAGATTTTGATAAGACTGACTAAATTGTTAATTTTATTTTCTATACTATAACATGTTTATGTTTGTGATTTTATAATGCCTGATAAAATAAATATATAACAATTGCTTATAAAAATGTATATTTCATTTCAATTTTCCTTAAACGCAACTAATTATATTAATAGACATCTTTTCATAATTACAATTTCTGAATTAAATATATTTATTATTTCTAATTAGTTGTATATATTAATTTATTTTTACAAGAATAATGTTAATTATCTTGTGATTAAATCAAGTAAGTTCTATGTACAATAATTTTGTATATAAACAGAAAGAATTAATATACAAAGACATTAAAGTTAGTATATATTGGTTAGATACAGGATGAACCTAAAAAAAAAACATTAAAATTATAATTTTAAAAATGCCTTATTTTTTTTTATTTTCTGACTAAACTGTAATATAAGGCAATGAATAATTCAATAACTGTACATAAATTATAGTTATCATAATTTTTTTTAATATTAACTGGACGGATTTTAATGTAATATGGGAGTTTATGATCAAGAATTTTTTTAAACATATTTTACAGCCTTCGTTTATCATACACATGTATATATCACCTACCTGTTACTATTAGTTCTTAAAAAAAATATGAAAAATCACTTTCTCTTATCAATAGCTCATTACTTAATCTATATCTAATGTTTATATGACTATTTTTAATATATAATAGATTTAAATATCTTTTTTATGTGGTCAAAAACATTATATAAAAAGAAAAATTATAAAATTATCATATAATATCAATAAAAAATTTCATGAACTAAAATTTTAATTAATATATACAATGCATTTAAAATGAAAAGAAAAACATATTAATCTCAATCAGTTGTCAAAAAAATAATTCATTATTAACAATAAAAATTAATTATATATTTTTTTATAAAAAATTTGGTCCCAAAAATTTTAAAATTTCTATATCTAAAATGTTCACACATCAAAAAAACAGTAGTCACTGGTTATCTTACTGACTAAATATTTACATTTCGATTATATCTGTAATGTAAAATAGTTTATAATATTTAAGTTAACTTTTAGGCCATTGTGACGTTATAGGACAGTGTCTGTTTGTATGAGGCATTAATCTCCGCCACTCTACATGTCTCAATGTCTCGAAAATTTTGCTCAATGAATGAATGAATGAAAGACTTAAGACTAGGTTCCCTCAATATGCGGAAAGAAAACTTATACTAACTAATAACTACGATCTTAAATAACTGTACGATTTGCACTTAAAGTATGCTGCTGATCATAAATAAATTGAAAAATAAATGACAAATAACTTTAATATTTTAACATAGAGATTCCCACTATGGTGGAATTCTTTATTTTTGTTTTCTCACTCTTGTAAAAAGACAAAGCGCGGCGTTGAGTGCTGCTACTCAACAAAATGTCTTCATAAGTGGGCAGTGCGTGGGAAACAGAGTGTTAAGACATTAGATTCTCCTCCTTGTTTTTTGGATACAAAAAAGTAGTAATGTAAAATTGCAGATTTTACATTACATAATAGGTTAACAAAGCTTAATTTTTTATACATTTTTGCAATAATACTTGTATACACAATAGTAAGTCTTTATTTAAACATTCCTATAATAACATTTATATAAAATATATATAAATCTATAAACACCAATCCAAAAATCCACTTATACAGATAGTTAAATAAAAAAATTGTAAAAATATATATTAAATAAAAAAATAATTTGACACCGTTCATACATTTTCCTAACTTAATTTATATTAACTAAACTATTGCGGAGGTAAACTCCAAACGGGGACATCCTCCCTTTTTTTCTCTTTTTTCTTATAATAGTGTTTATCTCGCATTCTGACGTCATCACGTATCCTTAAGTCACTGCGTCCTCCGCTCCGCCAGTCCTCTACCATCTTACGAGGCGAAGTATTTTTATAAAACTTTTTAAATTTACTATTATCTTCACTTACACTGTTAAATAATTCATTTTCTGGCTCCACACTTGGTATGTCTTCGTCATAATTATTATTTTGTAGCTCTGTGACGTCATCCCTGTTAAATGTAAACGAATAAGGGTAGTAAGCTTGTAGTGTATCTTCATATCGATATTGCTGCATTTGAAGCCACACGTGTGGTAGTAGTAAAGGGAACCGTTTGAGCCAATATGTTACAAAACCATCTGGTAGCTTGCCAAGACTTTCTCGAACCTCCAGGTCTAGTTCTCGGTAGTGATGTTTCTAGAACAAAATATTATAAGATATAATAACTGTTTTAGTACTCGGCGGAAAGTGGGGAATGGTTCCCAGATTCCTTTTGCACCCCTTCATTCCCTGATATGTACGGAATACAGCGTAAATCTAAAAAAAACAGCAGCGAACATGTACCTATGATATGGGTAATTATTTTTTTTAAGCTAACATATCGCCCGCATATAGTATAAACGGCAGAAATACTTATTTGTATTTTACACTTCATTTTTGTCTATAATTTATAATTGTAGTACCCTATACTACTGTCTGTGTCACAGCAGAAAAATTGGAATATCTTCATTGAGCTAAAATGAAGGTTAACTATAAATTCATTCTTTTACATATTAAATGTACATATAAACATGAAATATATATTTTAATTAAATTTCAGTGGTTTTCCTTCCAAATAGATAGATAATTACATAAAAACCCCACCTTGTTCCTAATAGCCCTCAGCAGATGAGCGACGAGGTCACCCCTGTACGTGCGCCTCGCCCGCAGGTCGGACGCGACCGACGCGCACACCCGCAGGCGCCAGTCGCCGCGCAGCACGACACGCGTGTGCCGCTCCAGCGGGTGTGCCGTGACGTCAGTGGACGACATACTCTCCACGTGATCGCTGACGTCCTGGTAATTGAAGATCAAAGGATAATAATTAAGGATTTGTTTATATTATAGTTATCGACACGTGCATTTTTATATTATTCGAAAATGTAAAAAAAATAGAAAATCGATCTTAATTTTTTTATATACAATCCGAATTACAAAAAACTTTCCATGACATACGTATATGTTTACATAGCTTTTTAAAAACGTTTCTTGAATTTCCTTAATAGGCTGTCAGGTTCACTAAGCTAACCATTTACATCTCATAAGCAAAAACAAAAAATACCGAATTCCCATTAAAACACAATTTAAAACTTAAGAAAAATAAACTTTCTATAAATAACAAAAAAAAGAGAAACTTAATCACTTCGTCCTCCA
Source organism: Heliconius erato demophoon (assembly GCA_018249695.1). NCBI lineage: Eukaryota > Metazoa > Arthropoda > Insecta > Lepidoptera > Nymphalidae > Heliconius > Heliconius erato. The sequence continues at coordinate 15,208 of DWQW01003541.1, read as the reverse complement.
TACCTGTAAAAAGTTCAATATACTCTGTTTCCCCCAAAACATAGGATACTCGAGTACGGTGTCGCACGGGGGTCGCGACTGCGCCCGCGATGATATCATCGCTCGTATCAACATCTTCGTCAACACCAACTCCTCTTCTGATATCACTTTACTAAAACAGATTATAAATATATTGTTAGATTAAACTTGAGCCCAGTCGTGGCCCAGGGGCACAAAGGGTGACTGTAAAATTGATTGGTTGAGGGTTCGATCCCCACTCGAGGAAATGAAATATTTATTTACATTTATATTTTCATTTCTTCGCTCTGGTGTAAAGGCAAAGGGTGGAGTTGAGTTTCGCCACTCAACACGCAATGCCTCCAGAACTCGGCAGAAAGTGGGGAACGGAGTGACTTAACACTAGATTCCCTCTGCCTACAGCTGATTTCTGCTGATTTCATTAAACTTGAATGTGCGAGCGGTATCGATACCCACCACCATCATTTCCAATCTTATTGAAATCAGCGTTTAGTTGGGTTACAGGCCATGTAAGACTGTTACTGCATAAATGAAAGTTTTAATTATTTCAGCACTAAAAAGTTAAAAATCATTATAATGAAAAATGTACGTCATTTATATAAAAACTAAGTGAAATAAAAAAAATACTAGAAATACTAACTCCAATTGATTCAAATTATAGTCGCCACTAATAATATTCGCTTGCCGTCGCAACATGTCACCAAACGGATGATATCCTCTCGACAGTACATAGTAGTACACGCAGCCCAGTGAGAACATGTCCACTGCGGTTGTCTGAAAACATTATTTGTAATTTTATATTAGCTTCACGCTGTATCCCGCAAGTAGCAGGGCGGGCAAAAGGAACCTAGTGAGACTATGTTCCTCACTTTTCACAGTTTCACATTCTACAAAATTACTTACTACAATATCGAACTACTAAGCCTGTTTGTTTTACTTGACACCGAATTCAAAATTATAAAATCTGTTTTTTCCATTATTTTTGTTTAACAAAATCAAAATACAATAAAACATAGATAATATGTTAAATATTTTTTTATATTTTAGTTCGTTGTTTGAAGTCAGTGAAAAAATTATTTTTATTTCCTCCCAAATTTTCATAAGTATTTCTTGTCTTTTTGGAGCACACTGTCTTTTATCAGATTAAAATAAAAATTTTATTATTTTAGGTTATTAAGGTCTAAATTATTTTCTATCTACTCGAATAATAAAAAAAAACACTTACAGTCCTTTCCCCACTAATCATTTCCGGTGCAATCCATCCATCAGTACCAGTCACACCGGAACGCCTCGAAAAGCTCACTTTACCGATATTTAACTTCTTGGATAAACCAAAATCGGATATCATTGCACGAACTTCCCCTGTTCCGGTCGGCATCGATAGTAACACGTTATGAGGTTTTATATCTCTGTGAACTGAATGTTAATATTGATGTACTTTCACGCTTAACCCCGCATATACGAATGCAGTATCTTTGACGAGTCGAGGTCACTTTAAAGTTAGCTATAGATGGCTGCTCAGATTAGATTATAGGAATATTCTTACTTTTGATTATTTTTTTTCTGAATGAACTATGTGCATAAGTTCAAAAAAATTGAATAAGGGGCCGTTCAAGTATTACGTAAGCAGTTTTTTTGCAATTATTGACCCCCTCCTCTCCTATGTCATCAAAAATAAGCAATCCTCTTACCCCCTCCCCCAATGCTTACGTAAACATTAGCATATAATTTTTTTTAAGGTATTTTTTTATTGATATTTTATTTGTATCTGCATATATAAAAAGACATGTTCCCACTCACTGAGGCACGCACAGCCGTAACCGCTGATAGTAGAAACGTGAAATTTGGACAGATTTATATTTTCGAATTCTGGAAATCCGAAAGGGATGAAATAGGGATTGAAAGTTTATATGGAAAAAAAATTAAATTAGCACCAATTTTTATAAAATAATAAATTCAGTCTTAAAAATATTTCATTGAACACATCTTTCGTGGTTTATTTTAATTCACCCCCTAAAGGTGCAAATAAGGGATTGAATGTTTGTATAGGAAAATCCTTAAATCGCCACAGATTTTTATAAAATTTGAAATTTAGACTCTTGACAATGTGCCATTCCCGCTAAATAGATATAATAAACTTATATATTATATTATAAAACTAATAGTTACATCGTCTACCATTCATACGTCCACCAATTATAGCTATAATATATATAAAAAAATAAATAACTTCTGCTTACGTAATTACTAGCTAGACCCCCTACCCCCCATGTCATCAAAAATAAGCAAATCCAAGACCCCCCCGCCCCCCTACAGTGCTTACGTAATACTTGAATGGCCCCTAACGACCAAAACTCGTCGATCGTACTGCAGTGATAGATATAGGTAGGCCTTTCACCAATTTCTGCTCTAATTCAAGAGATTAAGTGTTAAGCGTGCTGCATTTTGTCTTACCAGTATAGGCAAATGATAAAAAATCAGTCATTCCCATTAAAAAAAAAGGAGATAGAATCCACATCTATCACCGTAACACTTGTGCCACTGAGTCACAACGGCCTCGGGTATTCGTTAATTATTTACAATAATAACTTTTATCTTGATGTAGGGTATAATTAAATATACATAACATATAAAAAAAGATAGACGAAATCGATAGATCGAACGATCTAAGTTATTTAATATTTTCTTTCTCTGGTAAAAAGAAAAATGGTATATTAAGACTACGCCACTCTACATAAAATGTCTCAAAAATTGAGGTGTACGTTAGGAGTACCAACCGTATTATATGTGGGAAACAGCGGGAAGCTAAAAAAATATAACTAACCTATATCCATGGAATGTAAATGCGATAGGCCCATAGTAGCTTGTCGTAATACCTCCACTGCATCAATCCTACACTCGAAGCCTAATTTCTTTTCCACATAATCTTGTAGCGTTGCAGAACACAACTCCAGCGCTATGTACCTGAAAAAAAATATTATTTTCTTGAAAAAAAAAGTATATTTTGCTGTAGACATGACATAAAATAATATAAAGTGACAAAAACCCAACGCAGCGCTTTATTTAACCAGATTGAATAAATACGTACATTAAAAAAACAGTTTAAACATAAGCAATCTCTTGAATGAGAGTTGAATTTATTGCCTTAATTAATATCAAACAACGTGGTGGGCAAGTGTTCGGGTTAGCACATTGAATGTGAACCAATGTCTTGTCACTACATTCTCTCCGCATATAGACCGACTTTATAAATTTTCGGAGATCCTCGCAGACACCTGCTCCTGAGAATTTAAGATGCCTACATAGGGACGCCCCGCCCACAGCGTATCACTATCACTATCGAGCCCAACCGACACCGAACATCAAACACTAAAATACTAAAGTACAGAGACCCCAAACACTAAAGACAGACACAAGTGACGCCGAACTCCACGTATTCAGTACTATACACACAATATTACTATTTGAGTAATTCCTGTCTTAACAATCAACACAAACTTTTTGTCGGTACTTCAGTAAAAGCAGAAAAGTAAAAAAAAAAACACATACTCCTCACCTAAATTGTCTGTCCCGCTCGGTGCAGTAGTAGCGCACGACGTGCGCGTGCGCGTCCGACTCGCGGAGCAGCGCCACCTCGCGGTCCGCGAACGTGAAGCACTCGGGCAACAAGCGTTTGACCGCCACCGCTCGTTTGTCGAAGGTTCCTCTGGAAAAAAAAGGATATATTTATATAGCTTTATTCTTTATAATTTCTATTCAGGTCCAATAACATACAATGATATATTTTAAAACTAATATATATCTAAACTTATTCTTATTGCTTGGAGTCTTCCAAGGAAATACAGGATGAATTTAAACTTTGTGGTTTTAGTTCGTCGAGGCCGTGGCACAGTGTCTGTTAACACAACGATTATGGGTTCAGTTCTCAATTAGGTGAATGGAACATTTTAATTTTCCTCGCTCTGGTGACAAGACAAAACGCGGCTTTAAGTTTCGTCACTCAATACGCAATGTCTCGAAAATCAAGCTTATGTTATGAAACGAAGTGTCTTAACACTAAATAAGCAACCTGGTCTTAAGACCTGTGCCAGTATTCCCTGTTATATACAAAATACAGCTTGAAGCTAAAAAAAGGAGTTTATAACGTCAAACAATATCTACTGTATAAACAAAGAACTCAAAAAACTATTTTAATTTATTGCATTCTACAGTGTTCGTACAATTTCGACGCACTGGTTTTTTCACCAGATTATAAAAATTAAATAATAAACATGATCATATTATTCATCATAATTTTATATCTTTTGTACGTTTACATTACTTACATTTCGGGTGGTTAATTTAGAGATATAGGAACCCAAATGAAAACTGGATCATAAAATTACTAAATTACTTTAATATATTTTTACATATACAGGATGTAAGCGTCAGCGCCCTTTGTGCGGGAACAGGGTTAAAATATGTTAAACCCAGATCTAAAGAAATTAATCAACAGTTTAGACGTAGGATTTTTCTTTTTTAATTTATCCATACCTGTATTTCGTGTGACGCAGTTACGCATAGATACCAATAACGTAAACGCATACTACTACAAAAATACTACCAAAGGTTAATCAACTTTGAACTATGCCGCCAATACCGACGACATCATTTAGATTCATTTAAAGTGATGCTGACAAAAAAACTCCACATGTACAGTTCCACATACACAAAAATTTATAAAAAAAAAATATCTATATTATAATCTACACTAATTTAAAACACATGAATCAATATTGCTAGTATAAATAATAATTTGCATAACTATTAATTAATTCAGTATGAATAATTGAAAAACAAATTGGGTCAATTTTTTAAACAGTTTAATAGGCTTATTTATTTTTTTGACCATCTACTAGTTTCACCTGAAAAAATACATGAAAACCACAAATAAAATCATTTTATATGAAACTGATTATGTAATAAAACATCTGGAGCTCTTATTATATTTTTAAAAGAGGTATATATAAACAAGAACATGTATATATCACGTACAGATAATAAATCTAGGTAAAGATATATAAGGCCAGTCGTGGCGCAGCGGCACGAGGTGTGACTGTAAAACCGATTGGTTGTGGGTTCAATCCCCACTCGCGGAGATGAAATATTTACTTAAATTCATATTCCATTTCTTCGCCCTGGTGTCGAGGTTAAGCTCGGCGTTGAGTTCTGCCACTCAACACGCAATTCCTCCAGAATTCGGCAGAAAGTGGAGCACGGAGTGTCTTAACACTATGTTCCCTCTGCCTACCCTGCTGTGTGCGGGATACAGCGTGAAGCTGATTTGATTTGAAGATATATAAAAAGCTGTCGTGGCGCAGCAGCAGCGACTGGCTGTTAACGTTTGTGAGTTCACTTTCCATTTGGGGGAATTAATTATTTTCATTTCCTCACTTTGGTAACAAAATAAAACGCGGTGTTGAATTCCGCCGCTCAAAAACACACTGTCCTGAAAATCGAATCCCGAGAATATCGAAGACGGAAATACAGAAAATATATATATATATGTTCCTAAAATATAAATTCTTCCTACTAGGTATAGAGTAATTACAGAAACTCGCGTAGATATCGCCTTGTTTGTATAAAACCAATGTGAAATTAAAAACATTTTTTTGTTTTTTTTTTATGTTTGGTATTAATTGTATGCATCAATATTCATATTAATAAAGAGAAATCAAAACAATAATAAGGTAAAAAGGATACCGATAGAACATTTGTATTATCGTTTTTTAAATTAAAAGAAAGCGAAAACTATGCATTTCGAATTCTGGAGGTATTGCGTATTGATTGATACCAGAGCGAAGAAATAAAAATAAAAATTGAAATAAATATTTAATTTTCTCTAGTAGGGATCGAACCCACGACCAGTCGCTTTTACAGACACACTTTGCATCCCTGCGCCACGAATGACGCAAAAAAAACATTTTTTTTCCTGAATAAAAAAAATCCACCACCGCGCGCATCCGCCAAATAATTATTTAAAATATAAACAAAATATATGAAGAAAGACAAAAAAATCCACAAAGAAAGAGATCCTTACCTATAAACAAAAGTTCCTTCACATCCCTTCCCAAGGACCTGGTCGGTGTAGAAACTTATCCTGCCAATACGCACTTCGCCCTCGCCTATCTCCATTAAGTGTCCAGTTACTTCGCCATTGGAGGATGTGGATGTGTTGGAACTTCGGGAACCACCTTGGGATAGTTGTTGAAATTCGCGAGCCTGAAAAGTATATTATACTTTCACGGTGATTCACGCTTTATCCCGCACTTAACAAAGTAGGCGGAAGACACCTCGAGTGTAAAAATCTGAATATGAAGTAAATCTAATTTTATTTTAAGTATCTATAGTTTTTTTAAGTGTCTAAGTTTTACGTAAATATGAGGCCGTCGTGGTCCAGGATCACAAGGGTGTGACTGTTACGCGACGGTTGTGGGTTCCAGATAGTAATAGACACATAATTTAAGAAAAAATTGTAATATGATATCAAATTATGCTTATCGAGTTAAATCCAGAATATTCTATAATATAATACAATGTAAGGTATAAAAATTAAACTTTCATTTAATGATAACCACATAAGCAGTTTATCAATAAAACAAAACATACCTGATAACGGAGATACCAAAACATTGTCACCACCAGACCCATCAAAATAATTAATAAAACTTTCAACGCTTTATTCTCCTGCTGATGCAACCATATATAGCCTTTCTTATACCACAAATCTGGTCTAAAATGGAACTCCTCATAATCCTCTGTCTGAACTGACACTGACACAGAACTGGACTTCAAATTGGTCTCATTTTCGCCATCTTTATCAGAATCAGTATGTACTTCCCCATTTATTAACTTAACGGCGTTACTTCCTTTTGTGGCGTGACCGTTGATAAATTTAGAATTGGGCAACTGAGGCATCCATGTCGTCGTCAGCTCTGGCACTTTATAATGACCCAACAACAAATATGGCGGAGTGACGTGTAAGTTTATGTCATTTAATTGATAGTAAATGTTTTTGAAGGGTTCGTATGTGACTTTTTCAGCTTTCGCTTGGTTTTCCGCGACGGGACCTTCTAGAAGTAAAGGCCTCGTGTGGCCAGTCGATATTGTTACTGTGTTTTTGTCGACGAGCGAAGATAATGCGTATAGGCCGTGATTGTGTTCTCCAATGTATAGCGTTGGACTGTAATGAAATAATTTATATAGTTAGGAGTGTTATTTAATGTTAGGAATATTATGTTGGTTACGTATAGATTCCTATACGACACTTACTCATCACGCCACTATGACGCGATAGCGCGATCCATTATTATTATTCTACCCTGCAACTTATTTGTGAACGATGATATAAAAGGTTGCACGGGCGTTGTACATTCAGTCTTGGCTCTGGTGTGGTTCAGAGTACTACTAGTACTCTGCCACTGACTAACCTCGACTACTCGGATAGTTGATTATTTAGTTAATCAATTATTATCGTAATTATAAATGTGGTTAACACCTATTTGTGATTGCACTGGGCTGGAGCAGTGAAGGCGAGTGTTGATATATCGGAAAGGGTACCCTGAAGCCTACACCTGTGGTCGCAAGTCCCAGGCACTGCTCCATCCATACTTTTCATTATTTAAAGGCCATAAGTAATATTAGTTGCAACTACCGTCCACATTTAATGTTAGTTCGATACGACTACCCTCTTGTTATTTATCACTCCCGACATATGTGAGGAATATGTCAGGATGTACGAGCGGTAACGATAGCGATAAGTACTTTGTGTTAATTGGTTTATATTAAGTTATGTGATGATTATGTTCTTTAATTTAATAATGTTCCTTAGTTTAAGTTTTGTACAGGTTTAATTCCATTTAAACCAAATTGTTACCTTACCATTTGTTGTATTGTTTTTATTTATTAAGTTTCTAACCTGATTCCTAATTATATATTTTTTTCGGCTTCACGCTGTATCACGTAGTATATAAGCACGGTAGACAGAGAGAACTTAGTGTTATGACACTCATTTCCCACTTTACGCCGTTTTTTTTTAGGCATTGCGTATTGAGTGTCAGAACTCAACGCAGAGTTTTGCCTCAACACCAGACCGAAAAAAATGGAAATATTAAATATTTCATTTCCTTGAGTGAGAATCGAACCCACAACTGTCGCGTTTACAGTCACACGCTTGTGCCACTGCGGCTCATTTATGAAAAAGAAATATTTATATATCCAAGTGAGATGTGGAACCACAACCAGCGTAATCTATGAAACACGACCTGATGCGCTACGCACTGATAGTGTTTATTTAAGCATAATAGGAAGTGATTGTGTTATCTCTTATTATTAAGCTTAAATACAATAAAACATATGCAATAAAACCCACCCACATCTGCTATGTTCAAAATAGATTCGTTAAAATTGCAATTGGTGAAAGTTTAGTTCAGTTAATTTAAATTAAGGCCGTGACAGGGGCACAAGGATATAGGTTGAATCTCGTTCGAGGTTACGGGTTCGATCCTCACTCGAGGGAATGTATTATTATTTATGGGCAAAAAAGTCAGGTTGAGTGAGTGAGCTGAGTTCCGCCACTCAACACGCAATGCCTCGGAAAACTTCGGCGGAAAGTGGGGAACGGAGTGTCTTAACACTATGTTCTCTCTGCCTACCTTGATGTGTGCGGGAGTGCACAGAGTGAAGCTGATTTCTTTTAGTGAAATTTTACTCAAAACCGGTATATCTGCTCAAAATTTCTCAAATATCCCTTTAGTGTTGAATAGGATTTTTCGTGAAACTTATACATAATATACTTACTATAATTCAATATTAGAATTTTTAATTCCCTGCCCATTTCTCAGGGTGGTAGCATCTTCCATGATATGATCAAGAGTATCATCGCCTATAGAATTGAAAGGCACTGAGATGAGGCCTTCTCTATCCAGTAGGTAGGCGGCGACGACTGGCGTTTCTAAATTATGTGACCATACAAGGTCCCCAGTCTTACGGTCAAATGACATAATACGCCCATTTGATGTTGATGTAAAATGAATTATGCCTACGACAAGTGGAAAGTTATAAATTAGATAAGATTTTAGCTTATTGGGGTACAAAGGTGCGACTGTAAAGGTTGTGGGTTCGATTTCCACTCGAGAAAATGAAATATTTAATATTTTCATTTCTTCGCTCTGGTAACGAGGCAAAGCGCGTCGTTGAGTTCCGCCATTCAACAGGCAATGCCTCCAACATTCATGCGAAAGTATGGAACGAAAGTACGAACGAGTAGAACTAGGTTCCCAGGTTCGGTCTGTCTACTCTGCATATAAAAATTTTAAAAAAATGTTTAAACATATAAACACATCTGGAACGATGATAATGCATAACAAAACTTTTAGCTGGACTGGGTATTTCTTATCAAAATAGTGTTTAACCAGCCGTGATTTAGTTCAGTGATTTGACCTCTAAAGTACGTATGTATAATCTAAGTTTAAAAAAAAATGTTTCATTAAATCAGCTTCACGCTGTATCCCGCACACAGCAGGGTAGGCAGAGGGAACCTAGTGTTAAGGCACTCCGTTCCCCACTTTCTGCCGAATTCTGGAGGCATTGCGTGTTGAGTGGCAGAACTCAACGCCGCGCTTAACCTCGACACCAGAGCGAAGAAATGGAAATATAAATTTAAGTAAATATTTTATCTCCTCGAGTGGGAATCGAACCCACAACCAGTCGGTTTACAGTCACACCTCGTGCCGCTGCGCCACGACTAGCCTTGTTTCATTTAGATTGAAAAATGTTTCATTTAGATTTTTATTTATCATCATCGCATCTGGCGTGTTTTACAGCAAAGACAAAAATAAGAGTGACAACACACTCCGTTGCCTGAACGAATATTGAATTATATTTATTAATATTTACGTATATAATATCGTTAAGGGTCAGAAGCATCTTAGTATATATTGATATTTATAATTTCTACGGATCAATACTAAATACGGGCCGGTCGTGGCGCAGAGGCACAAAGTGTAACTGTAAAATCGACTGGTTGTGGGTTCGATCCCCACTCGAGGAAGTGAAATATTTATTTACATTTACATTTTCATTTCGTCGCTCTGGTGTCGAGGCAAAGCACGGCCTTGAGTTCCGCCACTCAGCACGCAATGCCTCCAGAATTGGGCGGAAAGTGGGAAACGGAGTGTCATAACACTAGGTTCCCTCTGCCTACTCTGCTGTGTGCGGGATACAGCGTGAAGCTGATTTGATTTTTATTTAATACTAAATACGACAAAAATATTTATCATAAAATTTGCCTATAACTATTTATCATTTAAGTGATAAAAATGATATTTTCCTATCAAATTTCGCATTTTTTGTGAGTACCGACGCACATGTGCACCATGTTACATAGAAAATGAATGTTATCGCATCACAGCGTAACATTAGTATCAGCTACAGCCATTATAATAATATGGAGTACATGTGAAACAGATGGCTTCACGCTTTTAACGCCGACGCGACGTGACTGACCAGTATCAGACTAACTGATGACTTTGAGTTCGATTCCCACTTGGAGGATGCTATTAAATACTTTGTTTTGCTCAGTTTGGGAGGAGAACGACGTTGGACTCTGCCATTACACGCGCAAAGAACTTATAATAAGTAGAAATCGAGAGACTTCTCTGAATAAAGATTAGAAGAAATTATCGTAATGTGGAGCTTTCAAAACTTACGATCTTGTAATACATTTTTAATTGAAATATAAGTAAATATGTATATGAATCGCATCGTCGCTATACGAGTTGAGATAAACGTGTTATCCTTAATCCTGCTACCCAAAACTAAACCTTTAGATCAGGGGTTCCCAACCTTTTCTTGATCAAGGACCACTTTTATGTCATTTTTAGAAGCACGGACCACTATGCATGTAGGTATAATAAAAAATAACTGTGATAATTTAACAGAAACTTCGCTTTACCATCCAGTAATAAAATTAAAATCGTACGCGGACCATATTTAGGCTTCTGCGGACCACTGGTTGGGAACCACTGCTTTAGATAGACAATTAAAATGTAATAAACCAGTTATATTTCAAATAATGAGTTTTCTAAACAAAAATACACAAAGATAATCCATACTATTAAATCGATCCTACAACCATCGAGAATGCAAGCAGACCCTGCCGCCTCTGGGCCACAAGAAGAAAAAATTCATGATATAGTAATATAGTTATTCATACATATATAATTTTTCTTACCAAATATCTACAAATACAGTGTTATAGTTACTAAATATAAATGTCAATATATTTATATAGGAGTTCATTGTACCATTTGCTCAATCGGTAGAAAAGTGAACGTATTTTTTTTTTTTTTAGTAAGTAATTTAACTTCGTACTTTTGTGTCCATATTGATGAACACAAAACTACAATACAATTTCTAGTAGCTGAAAAAAGCGACAATAAACTTATATTAAAATGAAAACAAACGATTCACTAGTAGTAAGGCGAATTTAAAAATATATATTTATTATATTTACAGTAAAACATGCCCGAGGAGTATGTATATATGGTTTGTATAATAAATTAATACCTTAATATAACAAATTACGGTGTTTGAACATATCGTACGATATTTCTTACATAGGCTCATGAGGCCAGTCGTGGCGCAGGGGCACAAAGTGTGACTGTACAACCGACTGGTTGTGGGTTCGATCCCCACTCGAGGAGATGAAATATTTACTAAATTTATATTTCCATTTCTTCGCTCTGGTCTCGAGGACAAGCACGGCGTTGATTTCTGCCACTCAACACGCAATGCCTCCAGAATTCGGCAGAAAGTGGAGAACGGAGGGTCTTAACACTAGGTTCCCTCTGCCTACCCTTCTGCAGGATACAGCGTGAAGCTGATTTATTTATTTCTTACATAATAGATTTTTTTTGTACATTTTAGAGTTATCAAAGTGATCGGGAAGAGAAAAGTTGCAAGGCGCATAATGTCTATTATACTATAACGTAAGAATACCGTAACGAGATAGATGACAAAAGAAACCGCGCTTTATCATTTACTTTTCCTTTATAATATTATAACCTCATTTTTGCGTACGTGAATGGTACTGAAAATTTCACAACAAGGAAAAATTTATTCAACCCAAAAACTGTTGCTTTATTTTCGGGTGATAATATATTTTTAAGATAACATAGACGAGAGTATCTTGAGTAGGGGTCGCAATATCGGACCATTCAAGCAAAACCGGGATTTTCGATATCGACTTCAGAAAAATCCCGGGATCCCGGTTTTTTCGATATTTTCGATATTTTAGTTTTTTGTACCAAAATTAGTAATTTTTCAAGTCTCTTCTTATTTTTAGGGTTAAGTTAGGGGGGTATTTTTAGGGGTGCGAAGTCGGATAACCTCCACGTGTGTGCGCTTGCTGTTGGCCCTTTTCGAATGCTGGTCATTCGGGGAGGACGAGCAGTATAGCGTACCGGTGCACCCTGGGCGGCGAGTAATTATTACCTACAGGATCCGTCCTTGGGCAATGATTGCTCGTCGGCTAATAAACCGACGCGACGGCGTTCTTCCGCGTGTTCCTCTGACTAGCAGAGGACACAGTGCGAGGAACTGGGAGGGCGCGCGTGGTGTGTACTCATACTACCACCACGCAGGCACAGTGATATGTGCCAGCGCCGATTATATCGGAACTCCACTCGTGGTTGCGGTCATGTCTCGTGATCAGGAGTGGAACCGAGGGTCTTGCCTTCACCGGCCGGGCTGCGAGGAAGAAAACCTCTATAAAAAATTACCCCAACCCAAGCGGCGAAGCAGCGCGAGGGGTGCGTGGCTGATGGGATGATCAGTCGCTACTGCTGGTCCCGCCAGGGTACCGGCCGACACCCGTGGCGTATTAGGCTTATCCAAGGACAGGGGGCACTACTTGGACGGACCGTTTTTCCCCCATACTCGTGGGAACAATATGGAAAATAATAAACAAAACCCAAAAAATAATAAACAAAACAAAAAAAGATGATAGTGTAGGAGTTTTAGAGTCCGCTTCGGACTCGGGCGATATAAGGTACTTGCGTCGTAAACGCAAAACAGTAAGAGGAGAAGTATATTCTGGCACGGAAACCGAGGCAATGCATGGATCCAAATGCCATACAGCGAGGAGGGGTAGGCCCCCGAAAACTCGTGGCACTGGTCCATCACGCGGTCGTAGAACACAGAAAGGTCCTCGTGATGAGGAAACCAATGAGGAAGAATTTGAGCAGAACTTATGTGAATGGGCATCTCGAAGAGATACATCTGCTCATACGACGGACGCGGACGACGTTTCTGTTGTGGAAGAGAGGAGGGATACCTCTCTATGCACAGCTCAAGAGCTCCGCGCCTATGCCGTACAAATGGTGGCTTCTATACAGGAGGTTGCAAAGAAATCCGGCCACCTTAAGGGCACTTATGTGCGCAAACTTAAGGACGCTTCTGCAGCAGTAACAGACATTGTTGAGTCTTTGGTTTCTCGCACCGAAAGCGAAGAGGTACGTCGTCTGCGTGAGGAAAATCGGCGCCTGAACGAGCAATTGAACAATCTCCGCATGGAGTTACGATCCCATGGTAAGGATGTAGAGGGTCTGAGGGTGGCACTTGCAGCCACAGGAAAAACTTCCCAAGTGGTTCCGGCACCCGTACTCAATGAAGCAGTATTAGAGGAACTGAAACGTTCCATTGTATGTTCAGTGGGGACGATGATAGACGCCCGGTTTGCTGGCATCGAAGAGCGTCTTTTGCCAGCCAAACGATTGCGTCCCCCTCTGGCAGCTGATGCAAAAAGGGCTTCTCGAGAGCAAATTGTGAGAGTCGCGCCGCCCGTGGTGGAATTGGAAGCGGTGGAAATGGAGAATCAAAAGAGTTCTGGGCATAAAGCAAGACACAAAAAGAACTCTATTAAATCCTCGCAGGTGAGTGATAGATCATCGCTATCTAAGTCCTACCATAATTCGGACCCTGGAACTTCTTTTACGGGCTATGCAGCTCCTCAAGCTTCAGGTAAGAATAATGACGCCGATGATGGTTCATGGACCACAGTGGTTAGAAAGGGCAACAAAGGAAAGAAAACCACTGCCACTAACCTTTCTACGCCTAAAGTGACAAGTCTACCTAAATCGAAGCAGTCATCCAGGCCTAAAGTTGCTAAGCCGCCTCGCACAAGCGCAGTTATAGTTACTTTGACGCCAGAGGCCATTGCGAAGAGAGTCTCTTATGCTCAGGTACTCGAGAGAGCACAGCAGGGCATTAATCTGGTGCAATTAGGTATCAACGAAGGGATGACGGTGCGCCAGGCAATTTCTGGTGCTAGACTGCTGGAACTAGCTGCTACACACTCCTCTGAAAAGGCGGATATGTTAGCTGAGCGTCTGCGGGTAGTGTTAGACGGTGTAGCTGTAGTCACCAGGCCTCATAAAATTGCCACTTTAAAACTAGTAGGCCTGGATGATTCAGTCACTAAGGATAAGGTAGTAGATGCCGTCGTGAGCGTTAGTGGATGTTCAGCCGACACTGTAACGGCATCGGATATATCTAACGGTCCTGGAGGTATGATGACAGTAGTCGTGCGGTGCCCGTTAGAAGCGGGAAAGTGTATAGCGGAGAAAGGCCGTATCTTGGTAGGATGGAGTTCAGCCAAAGTTCACGTTTTGAAGGAACGTCCCTTACGATGTTTCAGGTGCTTCGCGTTAGGACACTCTAGGCCTCGGTGTCCGTCGGAGGTAGTTCGAGAACACCTCTGCTTCCGCTGCGGAGGTGAGGGGCATAAATCTCGAGTGTGCAAAGCTGAGCCAAGATGCATGGTGTGTACTGATGCAAAAATCCCAGCCGGGCACATCATGGGTAGCGGAAATTGTCGCCCACCAATAGTCAAGGGGACGGAAGCTCAGGGGATCGGTGTCCTCTCTGGAGTTGGAGGCCGTCAGGGCCCTGAGGATGAAATAATGGCGGTATAATGGATAGACGACAAGTACATTTCCTCCAGGCTAATATCAACCACTCTGCCAGAGCGCAGGATCTGTTCATACAGTCCATGGCAGAGTGGGATATAGGCGTTAGTGTAGTCTGTGAGCCGTACTTTGTTCCTAATCACCCGTTGTGGATTGGTGATTTGGACGGCTCAGTCGCTATT